>JAQFZJ010000094.1:0-69294 GCA_034695645.1 Folsomia fimetaria
AATTTTTTGATTAATTTGTAATATTATATTGTTGTATTATAATTAATGCACACTAATTCAATTCAATACACAAAGAATAAAGCAGTTGTAGTTTGCAGTTGGTTCTTAGTTGAATAAATAGATATGTAAATTATTAGACCATATTTTAGAAATGTGTTGTGTGACGAGTCCAGAAAGGGAGGATATCATCTTATATATGTAGTATCTTAACTTATTGTTAGTGGTTTAATGTTTAATAGCAACACGTAAAAATTGGAGAATGCACCGTCAACCAAAGTAAATTAAGTAAAAGAAACCTATAATTAGCACTTTTGTGTAATGTATGTAGTTTGTGTAGTGCATAAAATTTTTGTGTGTTAGTTAGTATGGGTAGTATTGAGTTAGTGACGATAAGAAACATATTTATGCATAATACTTTCTGTGTACCATGTAGTTTTATGTAGATTTCTGTTTTACTTTACCTTATCTTGTATAATATCATTATTATCAACATCGTTTATGTAATAATATAATTTCTTATTTGTAGTAGAAGATGTAATATGCTGATATGCCTGAATGTGTGTCATCATTTCTTCACCATTTTTATTATTCACCCACTCGATTCTATCTCGAACCAATTACTGTAACAACTTGTATATATTGTATTCTGAACAAGCAACAATTTCCATCGCATTTGTGTCAGTTTATTCAATTTGGGGTAAAAACGAGATAAAAACTTCATTTGATGATTTCTTCTCAGAGATAGATAAATCAGTTGTGTAGGATTTTTTGGTTCTTTTTTGATTTGTCTGAAAAAAGATGATGTCGAAAAGGAAACCTTCTGTTGATTGAAATGGATGTTGTCGATGACGACGTTATTTGGTGTTGACTACTACTCTACTGTCTTGTCTTATTTTGACTTGTTGGAATGGGAATACGTGAATAATAATAATAAAGAATCCAATATTTAGTACATACATTTGATGTGAGATGTGAGAGATGTGACGTCCGAGAGAGAGAAAAGAGAGAGAGAGAGAGAGAGAGAGAGAAAGAGGATAAAGGAGAATAACCATTTGGCTGGTAGTTGTTGCTAACTTTTGTTTGATTTTAGACTCATTCTTCTTTTACACAAATTGTTATATACGCTTTGAAATGGAAAGTACACAAGTCATTAGGGAAAAATGATTTCCCCAAGGACTCCAGCACCGAGAGCACACTTTCATCATCAATACCTCATCATCATCCTCAGCTTCCTCCTCCTTTTTACCTTTGAGCCTCGTTTCGTTCGTTAGTAAATATACGATGGATGGATGGTTAACGTAAGTACACGCCAAAATATGTATGTGTACGAGAGACTAGTCCACACCGCGGCATGAAATGTACATGAATGCTTTCTCCATGAAATGTACTTTCTCCATTACATGAATATGCGTCCATCCAATCCAATCTAGTCCACATACGTCTGTTCTGTCCATCATGATACCTGACTTTTATAATTTACCTGTGGAGCTATGGTGGATGTTATGCTATGTATGGGTATGTATGCCCTTATGAGGAGGAAGATGATAGTGAAAACATTATATTGTCGTTTTCATAGTATTTATGTAGAAGAATGATAAGAGCAACAGGCACATTATCTCATCTCTGTCATCATCAGATATGATGATGATGATAACCTATGTATTTCGTCGAATAATGTGTCCATATATTTGTGCAACGAACTAATTACGGAGAGGCAGAGAACGAGAGAGAAAGCTGGGATTGACATATTATTATTATAGTATTATTCTATTTTATTCTATGCCCTTCTCTATTCTTTTTTCTTTCATCTTCTTCATCATTCCATTCCACCACTACAACATCAATGTCATCATCAATAACAAAGCAATTTGAAATCTGATCCAGATCTTTCAATCTTCAACGACGTGGTATTGGGTTAAAGTACAAATTCGTGGAATTTATTTCACTCTTACAATCTTATATATACATAGTCTACTTATTCTGCGTCCTGCATTCTTCATCAACTTGCAATCTTTTCATATTCAATCATAGTATCTCATACAAACGAAAAAATCTGAGCTAGTAGAATCATAAAGTTAACTGTAATTGTTCGTTGGAGGCCGAGGCCGTATACATAAATATAAATAAATCTAATCTCAAATATCAGAATGGAACAACTTTAAATTGAATTCACTTTGAGAGCATCTTTCTCAACATCTCGAATTGTTTAACCTACATATAGTCACATACTTTACTATGTTTATATTAGCTTTATATATGTACAGTTAACTTACATATGCATAACATGAGATGCGACTGACTACAGTTAAAAATTGATGCAAGCAAGAGACGATATATGTAAAAAACGACCAAGAAATAATAATAATAAAAAACTGCAGATCCATGAATTCAGCGAAACATTCCGACTCCATGATTTTTCGACTCCTCCGAGTTACGCAAAGTTACGTCTTCTTACAAATGAGACGGTTTGGTTGCCTCATGTTATGTTATGTTATGGAGAGTGACTCTCTGGTCTGGTGGTCTGGTTTGGGGTATATCTCTGTAGTTGCTCTGCTAAAACTCGGATCGATGTCCATCTGCCTTTTTGCAACTTTCAAACACACGCAATTCCAACCCACTCCCTTTTACATTTCAACTTCGCCACTTGTCAAACTACATCTTGACAAGTTCAAGTATTTGTTTGCGTCTTTCTTGAGGACATCAGTAGTCAGAAGAGTCTGTTGAAGAAAGTGGTGCTAGTTTTATTTAAGGGAGACATTTCAGTTGCTGATTCGTGGAATCCTATTTTAGGAGAAAGTCTGTCCGGAATGTATGCATCAGAATGGAAGAGGAGGTGGAGTTCTTGTCCACTTGTCTTGATTTTAAGTGGAGCTGCATTCATTATTGCATTCAATGGGGTGGAAGTACAAGGAGACGGGGGTCACATCCAGTGCTATGTTTGTTCCTGGCAAAAACCTAGCAGGAATTTTAGCGTGGTGGACAATTGCACACATCACCATTTCCAGGAAGGGTATGCATCCATTGTGAATTGTTCCAGGGGGTGCGAAGCCGTGACGCATAGACATGCAAAGAATGAAGGTAAGATGACTTTGAAGTTTTAATTGGAATTTCACTGCGTAATTATATAATTACGTTGAATTGTTATATGTTTCAGAAATTTACCATTTTAGTCGAAACTGTTTGAATTCTAAGAAGGACGATGGAGTGGACAAGTGCTTCAATATTGAAGACAATAAGTTCGAGTATCTTTCCAGGTGTGAATGCCATTCTGATTTGTGTAATGGGGCAGCATCGCCACAAATGATGGGATCAAGAAGAGGTTGGACAGGAATAGTGGGGACCATTATTTTGATAATTTTGATGAGCAATTCCTTTACTTAATTAAATGCATGCCAAGCTAAAGCTCCACTTCACTACTCCTATACAATAAACTTCCAATAAGGCACTCACACTCATCATCAATCATGATCTTCATCATCCATCTTTCAAGTACAAATCAAATGAATAACTTTGTCCAAGATGCCTGTCTTTAACTTACTTACTTGCATAATAATATGCTATACAGAAACGCAACAGCTTGCCAAAGTAGGATCAGAGTCAGTATGAAATATTTCAAATGCTACAAATACAGATAGAGCACCTTTCCAATATACTAAAAGTGTATTACAGATGATATTATTCCATTTTTAAAGCAATTTATGTAATAATCGTATAAATGTGTGCTTTCACAACGTAAAGGTGCTCTGCTAGTACAGCCATATAATGTAGATTTAGCAGATTAATTAAGAAATGTTTATCAAGAGGCAAATCGTTATTCCATAAATTTTAAGATAAGTAGAGAAATATATGTGCTGTTAATGAGTTGATTCCATACGAAAACATGTTTACTGTTTGGTACAAATTTACTGCAATATAGTATTTTAATTTAATTTCGTAGAACTTAATTATAAACAATAGCATGTTACGTTATGCTGTATTTAATTAACCATGAATAATAAATATCATTATTTATCGCTACAATATGAAAACAATTGTCTGACTTATTGACTATATATTAATTCGCTCCAGAAATGCGCATATCTCGTCGTTCTTGAATCCATCTTCGAAGCAGGGAAGGTCCATCAGGTTTCTGCGGGTAGTAGTGTTCTGGTGGTGGTCCTTCTTCTAATCTTACGAAATAGTGACAATGTTTATACTCAACCATTCCTAACCTTTTCCGGGCATGGCGACGAACTCCTTTTACTACGAAACCTTTGCCGCAAAATGATTCCGCTATAAAACACAAATCCATACACACATTGCATAAAAGTTGGCAGTATATTATTTGTTTAATGTTTGTGGAGAGGAGACTCACCAACCCAGAGGTTAGACCTAAATTCAACATTGTGTTCTTGCACAGCTAATTCCCGAGCTTCTATAATTGCTTGTTTCGCATAACCGGCAGCCTTTCTTGGGACGAAATTCAATTGTTTAATAGCTTCGTCTACCGTCATCCCTCGAACCAGACACGCCACCCACCACATCTTTTCCGGAGAGTGTTTAATGTTGCACTTCATGTGACAAACGTACTAAAATGGAATCACACACACGAGTAAGTTTCAAGCTTCTTTTTTCAAACGAATTATACAAGCTATTATTCAAATAAATTGGTGTTGCTACTTACCGCTGGTCTATTTTCTTCTCCAACTGGGGTTGGAGGGAAGACTTTATTATTATAACGTGGCCATCCTTTCGGTTCTTTCTTAAATTCGTAGGGTAGAAGGGTGGACGGGGTGGTGAATATCGTTCGCTGTCCGCCGCCAACGCCAACCGAAGGCAGGATCATCCCTGCTGCACTGGGGGCTGCACCACAACCGATCCCATTTTGTGAGATAAGGTTCCAGGAAGACAAGCCCCACCGCAAGGCCAACTTTCGCATCATCTCGCTTCAACAATCCAATTCAAGGCCACTTTTGTCCAAAATTTTTAAAAAAATGCTAATTAATTCAATAAATTAAATTGATTCCATTTTAATTTAATTCAACCAAAAACCAACACCGACCAAGAAAAGCGATGCTGTTAGCGCTTTCAATGGCGTCAGTGTGCCCCGTTCAGACGAGAAGAGGTTGGTCATTCGTTCATCAACAAAATTCAGCCTTGCCTTTGTTTTTCTCTAAAAAAAGTTAAATTAAAAATATTAATTAAATTATTGAACCTAAAAACTAGTCGATTTGAGGAAAGTACAGTACTAAGCAAACCAAAATGATCAAGTTATTTTCGTTGAAGCAGCAGAAAAAGGATGGCGAAGTGTCGACATCGTCATCATCCACACAGAAAAGATCGTCTCCAGCTCAGCTACGAGTGATGAAGGGTAATGATTGATGAGAAAAAGAGTAAAATTTGGAATTTATTGAGTTTAATTTAATTTGAGGATTAATTAATAATTTTGCAGATTTAAATGAATTGAATCTCCCTAAGACCTGCACAACAGACTTTGCCGACCCCGACGACTTGTTGAACTTCAAGTTGAACATTTGTCCAGATGAAGGCTTTTATAAAGGGGGACGTTTCGTCTTCAATTTTAAAGTAGGACAAAATTATCCTCATGAACCACCCAAGGTGAAGTGCGAGACGCAGGTTTATCATCCAAACATTGATTTGGAAGGGAATGTTTGTTTGAACATTTTAAGAGAAGATTGGAAACCAGTGTTGACCATTAACTCGATAGTTTATGGACTTCAGTATTTGTTTCTGGTAAAATTAATTCAGTTTTTAAGCTGTTGTTTACAGATAGTAATTTGTCAATGTCATATATGATGCTGAGATGAATATTTTATTTTATTTAGGAACCAAACCCTGAGGACCCCCTGAACAAAGAAGCAGCTGATGTTCTCCAGTCAAATCGAAGATTGTTTGAAACAAATGTCATGAAAGCGATGCGGGGTGGATACGTCGGTTCGGTTTTATTTGAGCGATGCCTTAAATAAGTTGTGTGAGATGCTATCATCCTATCAATTATCATCTTACCGAAAATTTAACGTAATGCGTGTGATTCATCAATTCATAATACATAAACATAATATACATACAAACCACGTTTTAATTTGTAATCTATATACCTCACTTTTTTGAAATGATGTTGGTGAAATGTTGGGATTATTATTATTATGGCTTAAAAAGGTTACTATTTTTTATTTTAAATGCTTTTAAACCCGTTCGTTGTAATTTAAATATACGAAATATTATATACGCATGTGTACCTCCACGTTTAAGTTTGAGATAAACCCAATGTACATAAAAATTCAAGTGTGAAATGTTAGTTGATAAGAAGTGAAAATAAATGAAATTCAAAATTAAAGCGTTCAACAATGTTTGTGTTAATCATTTTGAGTTTTTATTTGTAAACCAAACCACATATTGTGTTCCTTTCTCATATACCAATAGCAGATGCATGTATTATATATATGTATAATATATATATATATATTAATCTAGTGCCCAGTTCATTTCATTTTTTTAATTCATTTTTTATTTATGCGTCATATATATATATCATCTCATCATCATTATATAACGGAGGTCCGACGAAGACGACACACAAACAGTATTGATGAGGAAGGAACGCTCAATACATGCATATACACTCCACTACACAATATAGTGGTATATTATTTTATAGGACTTATTCGAATATGATGATTGTAGTTTTGTTTCTTCGTAGTTTGGTCGACGACAGCGACAATGACGACAAGGAATAATAATAATTTGTCGAAATAAAAATTAAGACGAGAGATAATTGAGAAAGGGGCGATTCCACTCCACGCTTTCTTTCCATATATATTTTTGCATCCAGCCTCACTCAGTCAGCTTGCTTTCTCCAAATTGCACGTTATCTTATTTCCTTTCCACTCTGACTTTCTTTCTCCTTGTTTCATTCTTATCTGGCCTTTTTATATCATCTTCTCTTTTTGTTATCTGTAGCGCGGAATGAGTAAGAATATATAGGCGCTTTTGTTAGATAGTTTGCCAAATTCTTACAAAATTACTGACTGTATTTTCTTTTTGGTCGATGTTAGCTTGTTAACGTATCTCGTGTGAACTTTGGTGTAAGAGGTTGGCGTTGGAATTGACTCGTTCATCGCTTATCTATGGAGGAGGAGGGGAGGCAGCTATATTTAATATGTGTAACAAACAGGTTGTATCATTACATATTATGTATAGTAGACGATACACAAACAGAAATTAAAATCAAAATTCAAAATAGTCTGCCTCTCAACCGGACTGACCTGATGCGTTCAGCGTGTATAGTAATAACAGTTTGTTTTAACAGCATAATAATTAACAATTAATATAGAGGAGTAATTATAATTGATGTTGAATGATTCTGCACTTTTTTTACATACACACATAATAATGCACACACCACACACGATGATCTTGTCGTCAGTCTTAAAATATCCATATTCTTTCTTTCTTGCTTTCTTTTCTTCTTTCTTTTTTTAGTAGTAACAACTCCCCTGATTAATATAAGTTTCATAATAATAATAATAATAATAATAATAATAGTAATAATAATGATAATAATAATAACATATATGTGATCCTCCTCCCTTTTTCAAGACGAGAAACTTTAGTGTTTTGCAATTATAGTTAATTGTACATTTTCTTTCTTTCTTTCCTCCTATTTTGAATAGTTAAGTCTTAACTATTTTGTATAATTTGAAATAAAACTAGGATTTTCTATAATTATCAGTCTTGTATGAAGTTACCCTAAATATAATGCGACCAAGAAAGAAAATCACTGTTGTGTTACATTTTTCTGTTCCTTCCAATAAACTCTTTGAGCATATAGTAATGCTACACGTCTTTAAAAGCTATAAATTAATTAACTTTAATTATAATTATATTTTTCGATAATATATAATAACTTTAATTATGTATGCAGCATGCATGGCTTGGATTTAAAAATTAGTAGATAGATAGATAGATGATGTTGATGATCGATCATGATAGAGAATACGTAATGTATATCTGCTACTGCGGGATAGATTATGATTATTAAACTATTTTGATTAATTAATCAATTAATTAATTAATAATCAGTAATTATCTGAATTGTTGTTGGTGTTTTATGTAGTATAGAAGTAGAATTGTTTCAATAATTTTCATCACCATATAATTTGAATTCTTTCTTCCTTGATTTTTTCTTGCCAAAAAAGTAAAAGTCCATAATATTCCGTTACATTCAACCTTCTTTCTCAAACTATACATTGAATAGTAATGATGACAATTAAGAATAATATATAGCCAACCAGTCCAACAGTTATGCGCATTTATATATTTGTAACAATAACATTGATCCATATTCATCCTAATTTTGAGAATTAATCCATTTCATTTCTTTTTTAGCCTTCATTAACAACGCATATTACAGCTTTTTGCTCAAGAGGAGAGTGAAAGAGAAATTTACTTAATTCAATTTTAAGCTGGAAGGAGACTATTTTCTCTTACTTTTTAAGAATAGAAGCTGTATTATCATGAAATATACAGTATTAATATTATTTTGGGTTGGTTTGTGTGTGTATGTTGAGTTTTAGAGGAAAGAACAAAGAATTAAGGAAAAATTACCCAACTTGCCTATACTTCCTATACTTAATGGGTGTGGGAGTGTTTGGTTACATTTTTAAATCTGATTCATTACTGTTTTTTTTTTAAATTTTAACTGATTTTTGACTGATTGTCCATCGCTGTTTAAATTGTAATTGGGAAAGTAAAAGTACAAGAACTTTAAAATCACACACTTCACATTGACGTTCAAATCAGTTCGGTGTTGATGATTGTTAAAAACGAGCAATTTTGACGAGACAAACAAGGATTGAAACAAGTGACATGAACCAGAGGAATTATTGGGATTAAAGTTGGAGTAAAAATAATAATAATAAAGATTAAACTGAGAAAAAGATATGCTGATTATCATCATCAATCTAAAATGCGAACAACAACAATATTCTAAGCGCAATAATTATTTCTAGAACAAAGGTTTCTTGTCTATTCTCTACTTACTATATATGTAGCATTCATCAGTATAGTTATCCATTATTATTATGCTGATCGAAAATGATAGTTGTGGTCGTTTCAGAGCCCCACTTGGTTCCCAGAGATGAATGGTGAATCGGAGTGTAGGTTGAAATGAAGGCAGCAGGAACGAGCGGCCTCTTGGCACTCGTCGTGCGTTGTGAAACTAGATCATCCACTTCAGCAAATGAGCGTTTTAATCTGCTCAATGGATTACCCGTGG
Source organism: Folsomia fimetaria (assembly GCA_034695645.1). NCBI lineage: Eukaryota > Metazoa > Arthropoda > Collembola > Entomobryomorpha > Isotomidae > Folsomia > Folsomia fimetaria. The sequence goes on from JAQFZJ010000094.1 coordinate 9,278, forward strand.
TGGAAGTAGCTGTGCTTCCAAGGAGATGAGTTGTCGTTGTTGTAGAAGAAGTAGACAAGGGGGTTGTTGTTGGGTTATGGGGGCTGTGAATAGGGTCAAGGAGAAATTGACCGTTTTGATGATCTGTAAACGTGTGAGTAAGTTCCAGATCATTTAAGCTCAGAGTTGACGTTGACGAGGGTGTAGTGAGGACAGGAGACAGGGCGCCGCCACATCCATTTGTACCGGTGGATAATAAGGAGGAGGATGACCCACTGGTTGGACTTAATAATTCTTTAACAGTACTGGAGGAGGTATTACTGCTGTCTCCATTCAGGTGCAAATCGGAAGGACGAAGGGGGACTAATTCGAGAGGAGGAAGCAGTGTGGGTTTGATATCGGGGGGATCTTCCTCTTCGGGAGGCATATCAAGGGAAAAGTCAGCTCCGAAAGATATCCTGGAAAGATTTGAGGAGGAGGAGGTGGAGGCAGAAGAGGACGTGGCGGTGGCGGTGGGGACAGAAAGATTGGAGAGGAGAAGAGGAAGATCTCCTCTCCTACTGCTGATGTGCCTTAATGTGGTCACGGTAGTTTTTGTTGTTAACGGAACATTTTCTTGAATCTGGGGGGTGGTGGGAGTTAGAGCATTTGCCGAAGAGCTGGACTGCGATGATGAGGAGGACGACGACGAGGAGGAGGAGAGTATGGCGGGAGTGGTACCATTGCTGGCACTACTACTATTGCCACTACCCAATGCCGAGCTCATATTTGTACTTGTGGTAGTTGCTTGTTGGAACGTAATGAATGGCGTAATTCTTTCACGTTCCTTTTCCAGTTCTTTGTCTCCTTCGTCAGTACTACAGGACACATATATAAATTATGATATTGTAATCCATATTTAAATCAAGAAAGTTATTAACTCACGTTAATAGCGTATTAATGCAGACAAATGTTTCCACTTTTTGAGTTGTTTTATTAAATTCTAGAAATCCTCTCGTTCTCAAATAGATGAGGGCTCCGGTTTTGGATCTTAGTCTGTAAACGCTGTATCCTTGTCCTTCCACGCTGCTGAACACTGCGATTACAAAGTAAAAAGTATTTTATAAAATTGTATTAAAATGAATTATATCAAGAGGTAAGCAACACATATATTCGACAAGGACTCACTTTGACGATTAGCAACAGTTGCCCAAGGGAGATCATCTTGATGAATGAAATTGAAAGCGGAAAGTCCCATCACTTCTTCAGTGAGATATCCAGCTACGAATGCTATCCTGTGATCGGAATAGATAATACGACCGTCGGGAAGGTGACGCGTTACGTACTCATCTTGAACTGCTTCCATCAGAGATAATTCCGTGATACCCTTATTCCGAAAGGGACGTGCCACACATACGAGGAGATATTCATCCCCGGAGGTGGTTGTTGATGAGCACTCTGTAAAAAGCAGTGATGGTTATCATATCTACAGAATACGGACAGTTTATTTTTTGACAGTATGGAATTTACTCTTACCTTTCTTCCCTTTAGCAATTTTAGCTGCATCCTTCTTGTTATTTGGTGGTCTAAGGTAACCTATTAAATGAACGGTGACATGACGAGCAGGGTCCCCTCGAGCCATGGATCTTTCTGCTAATCGCACATAAAACGATCTCCTTTCCCCGGACGCTAATCCAGTCAAGGTATCTTCTGGCCGACCACCAAAAAATGAGGGAGAGCGAGGAACATAATCGGCTGAGTCGGTTGCATCTTTTTCTGGTTCTTTGAATTACAAATAGAAAACATTAATGATAAATTTAATTAAATAAATTAAGATTAGATTTGTGTTACCTTTGGATTCAAACGGTGGACTGGACGGTTGTAAATGATGCCTTAAAAGCTCGTGATCTCCATTATGGCAGACCGTATACAGTGACTGGCCCATCAAATCGAGCTGAGAGTGTCCCAAAAGTTTTTCCACGCTATCCGAGATATAAACTATTTTCCCCAAGGACGTCACGATAAGCATGAAACCTTCTATCGTTTCCAATAAAGCAGTCGACAAGTTGGACTCCAAACCTTCCGGAGCAAGCTTTGGTTTCTCTTTCTTTGTTTGTTTTAAGCCTATTAATTAATTATAAATATATGAAATATGTTAAATCTCATTAAATTATCATTACACATTTTATATGTTCCGCTTACTGAGGTGAATTCGTAAAAAGTTCGCAGACAGTCGGAGAACGGACGTTTTGTCCATTCGTTTGGTGGCCATTGCCACGATTGGCACAAGAGACGATAGTTCAGAGATGTACATATTGAGCTTATCCCTTCTCATCTTTTCGGCCAAATTCCGCATCAGTCGGCTTGAGCTGTAAGAGGAACAAAATACAATAATCATCAAATTTAACCCATTAAAGCAAACCTCATCATTAAAATGAAATATGATAGTGGTGGTCATCGTCATAATCCAGAATAATATTCGTTCTTTCCTTTACACAATGATTTTGCTGAATTGAAGAAATATCAAGTTGTGGATGAATGATCATTTATTTATTTAACTTCTTGTTTCCAATATTTTATTGTCTGCTATACTATTTAGTACAACGAAACAGAACGGGAGAGGTGATTATGAAACTATTATGCATCATTCATGGACACCTTTGCATTGCTTTTTGCTTTATGTATTAACCATCTAAATATTATATAGCTGAACCTGATTCACTGATCATCATCATGACCACCAACCACTTACTGCTGCGTATTATCTGTACTTGTATACTTACAGTTTTATAGCTGTGACATGTTTTTATCTTATATGATCTGTCTGTCTTATTAGTCTTTCTTTCTTTTTTTCTGACTGGAATAATACGTATTATAGTTGGCTGGTCAGGGTACCTGCATCACTATGCTTAGCTATTAATTGGATTTTGGGAGTGTTGGTCAACAATTTGGTTGCATGGGTCAGTTTGATGATGTTGGGAGTTAACTTTACTACTGGTTTGTTTGTTCAATACATCCAAATAAAATGACGGCGAATATTTTTGCAACAATGGTAGACATTCACAATGACACAACAGGTTCTCTAAATATCGGCATTATTGCATTATTGGATAGATGGATGGATGATAGTCAGATTACTAGTACGTATGGTATTTATGTGGTGTGGCTCTTTGTCCTTTTGTCGTGAAGAGTAGATTTAAGCAGTACTACGACTAGGAGCATACTAAAATAAATTCAGTGAAAGATTATCCAATTTATAATCAAATTAGGATCTAATGCAGTACGCTGACTCCTAAATTCTGATGATGAAGCCACCATCTTATAAAATGAATAAAACAACCATAATCCTCTTCGTCTTAATAAAAGATGAAATTGTTAGTTTTGACACTTAATTTCAAGAATGTACGCACCCGCGTCTACTTTGCGCACGTAAGCAGTTGGTATTAAACTTCAGCAATTATTGACCCCACTGATTTTTGGAACGGGTAGGCATAGGTATATGTGCTTTCCAACTGACAAGCTTGCCAACGGAGATGACATGGGAGATGCCCGTGTCAACCGTTGGTGATTGCGTCACGTCATATTTTGCAAACATCTCTCTTTCTTTCTCTCTCTGCATATTTACTTGGAAAAGGTGGTGGTGGATAAGGTGGGGTAAATTAAATTGGCCATTAAATTCAACTCATTTATGACGAGGAGATATAAAAAAAATAGAATAATTGACATTACACAACGAAAATATTGACAATGAATGTCCTTCTCCAAGTTGATCTTGTTTTGTAAGGTGGGCAAAACAAAAGTTAAGAAAATTGAAGATGTCATGAACTCAAAAACAAGATTACGTACGTATTCGTGGTACTGTCTTATTCACTATTTCTACAAAATTCGTCTGAGAATTATATACAAAAAGAAACGAGGCATGGCTAATTTGCACGAATATAGATAGACGAGGAACCAATTACGTAAAGGCTGTGGATGACAGGATTATAGAGGTAAAAGTTCCCAAAGTCTCGAATAATTTGATCCTGCTTGTTGCGCACTGTCATTTATTTTGTCCTACAAAATTGGAAATAATTTAAAGCAGGAGAAAGCAAGAAGGAAGAAATGATGAGTAAATTAAGGAATGCTACCCTGGGTGCTTAATTTAATGAGCACTCATTTCGCAAATTGCATACATTGTGGAGAAGAAATGACATAAATAAAATAAACTCAACTTTGCACTGACTCTGACTGACTAACTAACAAGCCCTTCCATACTGAATTACAAATTGCGAATACTGTCGCAAACTACAAGATGATAAGATCAACACCGGGTGGGCAAGAGAGAAAACAAAATTGTTGAAAAATTGTTGCCGTCCGGAGTAAATTGTGATCATTCGTTTCAATTCAATTTTGGTCATGATTGTTCCAAAATGTAAGGAAGAGTCGAATTTCTGACAAATTTTCTGTGCTGTTGCTAATTTCACCTCTAAAATCGAAAAGAGACGCACCAACCACCGAACCAACCATATTTGAAGTGGAAGATGAAGAATAAGATGTAAAAAATAAAGATAGAGGAGAAAGTCTACTCTAAAACGGGATCCATCCATCCATTTATTTTTTGCCAAGCCAAATACATTTGCAAAACAAACAAAACAAACCACTCGCTCAACCAACCAACCAAATCAACCATCATTCTCATATTGCCATTATAATGATAAGCATATGCTACCATTCGATTCAGTAGCTGGAATTATGGAACTTCAGAGAAAGTGGTTTGGTTATGATTTTACAAACTTTACTTTCTTCTAGTGCTTTCTTCCACTTCCATTGGATAAATATTCGGAAAATTCAGGTTGGGATGCATTGAATCGAATTGAATTGAAGCCCATCATATCAGATACCTCGTAATCGGTGTAAGTAGATAAGTACCCAACGAACCATCACCAACCACAAATTTGCCTTTGTTTAATAATAATCCCACACACAGCGCAAGTTTTGGAAGTTTTGGAAAGAATTTTTAAACACCAGTGCTTTCACTCAGCCCGTCGGGTTTGCTTTCACCTGACGTCATACAATCCATTCTCCTGCTGCTGGAGTGGATTGAAGTGGAGAGAGAGTCGCGCGTCGTCACACATGTATGGAATAACTTTTCGGGCTCATTACCAGACTCCAAAATTCAACGCCATACCACCACCACAACCACTACCAGTGGTACCACTTGTATAACAATCAATCTATGCAATATACTTCTAAAACACTTGCTAATAATTCAACTACATACTTACTTACATAAGCTATATAAGCTCTTTAAAAATTGCGAGGTGGTACTCTTCCACTCAAACATAAGCAGTTACATAACAAGAAAACAATGAGTCAAAGAGTACGGGATTAAGATTGGTCACAAAGACGTTAGAAGAAAGGAATCATAAAAATGAAAAGAATGCAAACATGTTGTTGTATTTTGTTAAATATTCCCATCAAAGTTTGAAAGTGTCATTATTTAATTAATTATTGGCTGAAATGTAATAAAGATAGAGCAGGACTGGAGGGAAGGTCTGGACATTGTATTATTGTGGTAGTGTGATGCATATGGTAGTCGTAAGTATATGGCATGTAACTAAACCACTGATGATGAGAATAAACAGAAGGTCAAAGGTTTGAAAAAGGTAAGGCAAAGTAAAATAGGCGTAAAAGGCAGACCAAAGTGGGTCACCTTGATTCATTTCATGGGCATTTTAAAAATTAAATGAATTGCGAATTGACGTCCATCCATCAATCCGTTTATATGGTTTGGTTGGTGGCCCCTACGCTACATTATTACGTCTGATATCGTCGGCGTAGTCGTCGTGTCGTCTGTCATTGGTTTTGGTTTAGCACAATTCCGTGCAAAAGTGTATCGTTCGTGTCAGAAAGAGAGAAAGAGGAATTTTAGTTTGCTTTTGCTAATTTGGGTTGATTTGTTGCAAGTAATAATAATAACCGAATAACAACAATTGCACGTATCTATCTATCTGTATGTATTTTTTTTTGCTGGACTTGACTTATTTATACTACTGTGGATGAGAGGATCAGAGTTTGCGAATTAATGGTTGAAGAGAGTGTTTATGTAATATGTACTGAGGCAAGGGAGAGGGGCAATAATCAATAAAATGAGGTATCGTTGTTATGTGGTGCAATGTATTTAGCCCCTCTTCTTGTTTGGTCGTTGGAGAGAGAGATAGAAGTTTGGAGAAGGTGCTGGATGGATGGAATTGCTACCATTATTATATTACAGATATATATGTAATACTCTGGACAACTGTACTTAATAGGAGTTAAATATATGTAATAGTAGTAAAGAAAGAGAAAAGGAAAGAGTTTATTCCCAATTGGAATTGGGAATGGATATTGAATATTATACACACAACATAAATAAATCCTCTCTTCTTCTTTCATCCTATGTCGAAGGAAAGGATTATTAGAATTATAGGAAAGAGAATGCAAGACGAAGGAAGACGACAAGAAAATAAAAGCGTAGAACATTCTTCAAAATATGTTATTATTTTGTTTGTGTTTCCTACCAATTTCCCTGCAAATCGAAGCATGTCATCTAAATTGTAGTAGTGGTGTGATGTGATGAATTGGTAGTGGTTGTTGTTAAATTGATGTTACACAATATCTTAATTCTTTCTTAGTATTCCTCTAAATTCTTGTAAAACAAGAAGAAAATGGTATTATGTGTAATGTACGTAATATGAACAATGAGACTGGATTGGATTGAAGTGGACTCAATTAAAAATTTCGTGTATTCTTGTTGTATTCCATTCCATTATCTGTCTGTCTGTGATTGCGACTATGTATGTATGCAAACCAACCACATGACGATGATAGGATAGAATAGAGGTAGTTTGATTTGATAACCAAAACCAACCAGGTTCCAGTCCAGTCCATCCATCCAGTTTTGTTCGTGTTGAATTGAATTTATACTTTTTTTAAAACACAAACCGGTTGAGGTAGGAGAAAGAAAGAGAGATAATTTGTAATAATAATGTATTGTATAGGTTAGGCTTTTAGGAAGGCATAATAAGAACAACAAGGATGGATGGATATCGACACGTTTGCGTAATATTTTAGCATGATGGGAATAGAATGCTAGCTCGTTGTAGAGGTAGTACGTATAAACATGCAGGTATCTAGATGGAAGGTATTGATAATAATATGAGTATGTAATGTAATATTGCTGAATTTAAACATCTAACCGAATCCAGTTCACAAGACGTTGTCTTACGATAATATATAACCCTAACCTAACCTACCTGCCTGCCTGTGTGTAGCTATGTATGCTACTAAATAAAAAGGATAGCCCCACTCAATTCAACATTTCTTGCGTGTTTGTTACGTGATGTTGTGTTGTATTATTCCTCTCTTTCAACTTGTATGGTTTATAGTTCACCTGTTTTCTATCTATCTATCCATCTATATGTTTGCGAATAGTTCCAAATTCCACCTCAAAAACATGTTATGTTGTTAGCACATATATATAAGCACAACAAGGAAAATCCAATACCACCAGAGAGAGACCAGGCAAAGTTCCCTACCGATGTTTGGTTGGTTGGTTTTGGTATAAGTCTTCGTCCCTGTCCATAATAAAATACATACCACAAAACTTTTCTTCTTTTGATCTTGATTCTTTTTCCTTATGAAACTAACCAATCCAAGAGAGCTACTGGCAAAAAAAAGTACCTGGCAGAGTTTTATTTCATGCCAACTTTTCATCATTATCATCATCATGATTCGTGATCTGGTGTTCTCATAATAATAATATCCCTTCTTCTTCTTAGTTATTACGAGTTAACTACTTACTACGTAATTATACATGCATGAGATAAGACCTAACCAACATCCTCGTCGTAGGTCAGGGCTTGCCAAGTAAAGTAAACCAACCAACTAAACTATATACTCTCTTGTGATAAAACAACTTACTGGCATTTTAGTTATAGGACAAAAAATATGTATATTATTATACACTGTAGAGTATACATAGACTTATTAGACACGCAGGTAATAGGATGATGAGGATGGATGATTTGGTTTGTAAGTGAGTGAATTTGGCTACACAAGAAAGAACTCAACCAACCAAAGATGATCCCAGTTTGGGTTTCTTCTTCTTCATTGCTTTGCATTTTTGCCAACAGCAACTTGCTAACTTAAGCAAAGTCGAAGCTCGTCCCTGACCATTCCCATCATCACAGAGAGAGAGAGAGAGAGAGAGAGAGAGAGAGAGAGAGAATAGTGGATTCGCAACAACATTTTTGCATCATTTTCTCTCTCTCTATCTTCCCCAAATCCTTTGCCCCCCGTTGAAAAAGACACAGACTTTTACTTTTCTTCTATATATATGCGAATAATCTGCATTCTATTTCATCCATTCCATCCTACTCTATCTCTTTTGTTTTACTTACTTGCACATTTATACATACATACACAATCATCCATTCCATCCAATAGGTAAGGATGGATAGAATGAGTGAAATTTGTGAATGCATGCGCAAGGAAGAAGGATATTATTATACGAGTGCAATCAAGATGCACTACTTCTTTTATCTTTCGTTATTACGTACAAACAAATCTAATAAAAAATGCTATATTTAAATTGTTTGTGTAATAATATCATTTGCGCTATTTCAACAAAACCCGAAAATGAATACGAGCAAGGAAAAAGCATAGTTATTTAAGTGTGCCAATTTTTAATTGGTGGTGGATGTGGATTGATTGAATTGCGAATAATAGTATGAAAATTATGAACCAGACCTAAATTCTACTCTAGAACTTAGCAATTAAATGAATGATGAATGGCATGGTGATGAAGTCCATAATATTGACTAGGACTGGATTTTATTTGAGTTGAAAGAGCTATGATTATTATTATTTTATTTTTTTATTACCTCGCAGGCAGATGGTCGAATTCCGCATTGTAAGGGAAATCCAGATAAAACTGTTGTTCCAACTCCATGATCACAGTAAATTCTTTCTTTCTCTCTTCTTTCTCTTTTTTTAATCCGTTCACTAACACGGCATCATCCGTTTCATCATTGACTTATGAAACCTTCCAGTCAGCTAGCCAGCCAAATATTTAATTTCTAACTAACTATCACTAACCTGTAATAATATTTGTGTGGTTTTTATTAAATTTATTACATCTCTATCAATCCTCTATCTGTATTATCACCAGAGAGGAATCTATATAGCTAGCCAACCTAAACTACCTAACTAACTATTTAACAACTTTTCAATAATAACGATCAGACTAAAACTAGTAAAACAAACTGCACCACCATCTCAGCGTCAGCACCACAGACCACATATTTGAATTATTATTATTGTAGATAGAGCACACACAAAAATAACTGGAATATGGAAAATATAAGACTTTTTGTTCTTTTCTTTGGTAATAATATGTATTGTAGTAGCACCACTTTAAACTTTAAAACACCGATACATACGTAGTTGCACGGTGTACAATATGAATGGACTTTTTAAAGACGTATTTCAGAAGGAGCTTGTATTTTGACTGTAGACATGATTTGCTCTTAAAAGAATTGTTTCCCTAGTCTAAAAAGTGCTACAAAATGAGACTAATATTTGTGGTTTTGAGAATTTTTCCTGATGAGTAGCAAAGCAGACCTCCTTCAGCACAGGACGAAGGTCAACTCGTAACTGCGAAAACCAAGTCGAGGCGAGTTAGCAAAAACCCGATACTTATCTGCCATGTTGGCAAATTTCTGCAAGAGGAGACTCGCGAATTTGCGAATTGCGACCTGGCACCATTGCTCGGACTACGTATGCTTGTATCCAATGAGAACGATTATATATGGGAAGCATCACAACTATGTTCCCTTCCTTTTAACAAGGTTGCAAAAAAGTGCAACCATAAATTGCTTGGATTCCCACCTGTTACCAAGTCAAGGGAGAAGGTGAGTATGACCAATGGAGTGGAATGGCAGGCTATGTGAGGGCACCTTTTTGTGCAACTCAACCCTTTATATATAAATTCGCATGCACACATCTTCAGCAACTTATGTAATCCTGCTACAAATGTGGGATAGAATAACATAACATAACATAACCGTCAGCAGAGCAGTAAGTACTACACACAGTAGTTCTGGTCTGGTTTTAGCAGTGGCTGATTTGAGTAATACCAAAATAATTGGGTAAAGTTTAAATCATTAAATAAAGCCCACATTAGTATTATTGGTATTATTACTGGGTAAAAATAAAGGGTAACAATTATATAACTATACTGAGTGGATTGGATATGTGATGTGAAGTAAATTAAATATAGGCAGAAACATAACCACACCATAAACAAAGGTTTTCTGCTACTTTGTTTACCAAGTTTTTAGCACTTTATGGGAAGGAAATTCATCTATTTCTCACCAAATATATATTTATCATTGAATTAGACTAAATGCCTAGGTTTAAGATGAGTCAAGGCATAGGGAAAGACCAATGAAGTATTGTATAAGTCAGATAAATCCTATCCATCTCCGCAATTAGTAGAGGTGATACATAATAATAATTTACCTTAGAATGGTATAAAAGTAACAAAGAATAGTGAGTTAAGTACAACACACACACACTGTATTACTGTAGGTTGTCAGTGTCAAGCAGTATTATAATAACGGTCTCATTTTCATTCACATTCTGTTTAGTGTTTATATTCGCCTCATCCAACAATATCGTGCGGCGTAGCCATGACCAAAGTTAACAACGCAAAGTAAACGACCCATGAGAACACAAATATAACTAACCTCATCCAACATTATTGTATAGAAATAGAAAGCAACAATGTGCAATTCTTTTTAAGACGAAGAGGAGTAAATTACTTAAATAACGTCATGTCACATTCACCATCATCCTTTCTTAATTACTATGCGAATCACACTTAATCTCTTCTCTTTACTAATCGTAGCTTTAAGGATGCAAATATGAAATCAGAGTCACGCACCACGCACCGCATCCTACACAGTGTTCATAAAGTTGCAAGTGCATTAAACTAAATATTCAACTAAATGTTCTTCTAAATTACCTTGGAGGTAAAGTTGAAGACTGTGCCACCGAATCCGAACTACAGGGTTCTGGGTTGTCATCTGATGATGCAACCGAATCGGCATTAGTAGGTCCAGTGTCATCTTCTTCTTCCACGCCCACCTCTTCTGCCTCCACAATCTGATCCTGATCCTCCACCACGGCTTCATCTCTCTCTCCTCCTTCCGACTCAATTTCCTCCTTCACGGTCACGGTGACCAAGACATGATCCGTTTGTCCCAGCTCCTTCTTCGTTTTGTCGTCAGGTTCATCCATGTCGGTAGATTGGCAATAAGTTAGCCCATACACGGTTACGTTACACGGGAGAAGTACAAGTAGTAGGTCAACATGACCGTAAGGATTCACTGGCACTAGCTCGTTACAGTTACATTTCTGTTTTTCTTAGTGGGGGTGTGGACATATCAATAATACTGATAATAATAACACACTTTTGCACTGTTGAACAGTACAGTGACTGTTTTGTCTTTAAAATTAAGGTTATACCCACTCGCACGCTAACTAAAATGGTCACATCACAATTCCACTCCACCACATCAATTAATAATGTCCACTTATTTCCGAATTATTTAAGAATCAAAGTACATACACATTTAAAATTGCGCGATAAATTAATATTACATAAATTAAAAGGTATGGCACAGGCACGAGATTTTCTGTTACGCGTTGTTGTTATCTAGGTATCTTAATAAAATTATGTTACGTTAATTAATGTTGCATTAAATTAAATCAGTCACAGTCTTTCTCTCAAAAAAGTAAAGATGAACACAGAAGGTGACGATTATTTAAAAATCTGGGTATATTTTTAAGGGTATGAACGACTATTCACTCCTTTTCATTTAAAAATTACAAATTTTTTTGCTTAATGAAGTAAAATCAGTAAATCTTATTAAAATGTGCTCTAAATTCTTTTCATTGGCGTTGTTAATTATAGACTTTGGTTAAAAATTATGTTCTAATTTTTGGTTATTCATTTGTTTATTTATTTTGTTTCATATAGTGATTATATTCTTTCAAAGGTTGACGAAATTATCTGTTCTGTTCTGTACAACGTATAATAGTGAATAGTGTCGACGTATATATATTTTATATTTGAACACAAAGTAGGTGAAGATTTGAAGGGATTATCTTTGTTACTATATATCTACAACAGCTAAGATAAGATCTTCGGAACACTTGACATAAAATTAAAGCTTGTTGCAAGCCAAGCCAGCCAGGAAGGATTTAAATGTTAAAATCTAATGTTTTAAAGAACTGCTGCAAGAAATTACACTATACAGTTTTTTAAATGTGTAAAACTTTAGGTTGTCTTTATCAGGTCGATGCAAGGGCAATTTAACCCCACAATACGAATAACATTTGTATGGAAATTCATACTGTTTCCGTTTTTTGAACACATAATAATTGAAGATTTAAGATCGTTGTTGTTACTTACATACGCAGCAGTGCGTGTTTAACATGGAGAAAGTAAGTGGAAGGTCAAAGGACAAGTAAACGCCTTATTATTGAGGATGTTACAGGTCATGTCGAAATTGACCCAAACTCAGGTCAGGAAGGTCAGGTCAAAGGACGAAGAGATGTTATTCTGTTGCTGTTACGTGCTTACGCAATTTACGCACCCAGAGCAGAGGGCACTCACTCACTCGCACTTCTTTTAACAGAGAATTTCGGATTTTAGGTTAACTTTTTCCCCAATATTAACTCTTTCTGCCACCCTTTGGGTAATAAAAAATGGCAAATTTTGGCTTAAGGGCTCAGTCGTACTCTCACGGAGGTTGAAAGCTCTTAAAAAGACTATGAAAATTGTGTAATTCAGTCGGAGGATGATGATTTCCTTACGTATTATTTTGGTATCTCAATGTTTTTAACAAGAAGAGTCGGTCATAGAAAGGAGCCACTCCATCCAATCCACTCTACTTATTTCGTCTCTCTCTCTATGTTGCGTATGCTTATACTAATGTTATAATATGGTTTAGTTGGTGATGGTTTTTTAGACGAAACTGGCAGTATCCATCCAATCCACTCCATTCTCTACAAAGGGAAGTGAGGGGAGATACATGACAGTTAGACAAATCAAGTCAACAAATGAGAATAGAATCATCCATATCAATAAATATCATATAACCAAAAAAAGAGAAAGCGAGCGACTGAGTGATCGAGAAGCAAAGGAGGAAGGAAATTGTATTTATTAAAATAAAAGCAGGACATGATTTAATTTCGCATGAAATAAACGGATTGCTTGCCATTTCTTTCACTCTTCTTCTTTTGCACACTTTTAAAATGAATGAAAATTGGCAAAATATCTGTAATACATAGTGTGAAAAGAAAAAAGGAAGAATTTTGAATTGAAAAGCAAAGTAGTCAATTAATTTGCACTTGTTCAATTCATGTTCATCTTTTCACTCACTCACTCACACTACTACCCGACCGAATGGAATTCATGACATGTTTGAAATTAGGTTGAAATCCAATTAAGCTTAGAGAGTAGTGCGGGAGTGAAAGTGAAATTCAGTTGAAATTCAGTTTTCATTTCACTCAGACTGATCAGATTGTCCAAGTTTTTCTCCATATGTGAAGGTGAACGTATGGAAGTTTCACAAGGTTACAATCTGGCGATTTATTGAATTCTAAAGTGAACAGAATAGAGGATATTTTCCATCCATGTTCCAACTTTCTGATTGAATTTCATTCGATGATGATGATGATGGTGGATGGCCTCGACACGATTTCGACTCAAAAAGCAACCTGAATTTGATTCAAGAACGGCTCGTGGACATCTCTCTCTCTCTTTGTACTTTCAAGCGTGATTTCATTTATGGATGGACAGGCTCAAAAGTTTTAGTATTATATAGCAACAGTTTTATCAAGAGAAACTTTCAGTGAAAGGAAAAGCGGTTGCTTATTGCTTTGTATATTATAGTATGGTAGATTCCTCCTCCTCTTGAGTGAGATGAATTGAACTCAAATAATAAATCGACCTTTGATCATTTCCAATCTGGTTTCCAGCTCAGCAAGCTTTTGATAAACATTAATTATATTCGAATAAAGGACTTTAATAATCATCACGATCTACTAATAGCTTAATTAAATGTCTAATAATAGTTGACTCTACTTTGCATACAGTTTTACTTGATTTTTAGGTAATAGTTAGTAAAATCTTGTCTTTAAAAAATTCTTTAAACAAGTTTTATTTGTTACGCACGAAATAGTGCGTACACGCACTATTATTTGATACGAATCCCCACACAATGTCACTTCCATCTTGATTTCCTTGGCCTACAACATGCGCCCCAGAGTTTCATTTGAGATTGACCCACCCACAACCCTTTTATACGGCATCCACCACATCCACATCCAATCCGTACCAGATTCTCGTAATAATGCATCCAACCAGTACTCTTACGCACTGTTCTATATTAAGCAACTTCATCGCATCTATGCATCTTCCCAACTTCTATTCTATTCTATATATCACATTATGTATATGCATATTGTATTGCATCCATCCAGTGACTCTTTATAGACAACAGTTCACAGTATCAAAGCACAAAACATTAAACGTGTTATATAAGAAAAATGCGTAAGTAACATTGTATGTGTACATAAAGCAGAATAATAGTGGAATCATGGGGAGAAAGACGACTCTGATTTCTGGACGGAACAAACAAGCAACAAAACTATATATAATATAAAATAAATATAAGCCCTTATGAATTACATTATTATTTATTTTCTATTTTAATATTATCATCATTATGTCTTTCCAAAATCAAGGCAAATGTCCCAAATTTTTGTCCACATTTGTAAAAACATGTCAAGGAGGTGCGTACGCATGTATGTTTGTTACATATTATTCAAGAATAAAAGCTTTGGCCTCTCCGGACAATTCCGATGCGTTTTCTTCTTTTCACATACATATAATAAAGAATAAGTCTATTTAAAAGGTCCACAATTCAATGTGATACGGATTCCAGTCAATTCCAGTCCAGTCGTTATTAAATATATGTTGTGTTATTAAGTATATGATGAGGATTACTTACCCCGATTACACAATATTGCGTGATTCAGGACGAACATTCATTGATTATGATGAAAAGTGAGACAAACAGATAAGGAATTTCGAGAAAGCATATTTTCATGTAATGAATTCATTGCATAAGATCTCAGTTTAAAACTACAGTATGAACTCAATATTATGCAACAAAAGATGACGGAATTTATGGACAAATACAACTAACGATCTGGGCCATCCTCATGAACAGATGTATGCATTTACTAATATTCTTGTGTAAGCAATACATACACAACGTTATTTAACTCTTTCTCGTGATAAAATGTGTTCCTCAGCTGAGATGGTTTCTCACTCTCTGTGTTAAAAAGATTGAAATAACCATTGTGAGAGCATTGCATTGCATTCGGGTGCCGGTTCATACTAAACGTTGCCTTAAATAATTAATTTACTTGAGCATGAAGTTTAAAACAAAGAGTATCTGTTCCTGGAGTTAGTAAAGTTTTTATCATAGAATTATATGTTTTTATATTGGGTGTTATAAGACTTAAAAAAAGATAGAAAAAAGAAATGAGAAGTGCTGCAGTTGTGGTGGTGAACTTTTGTGGCTTGAGGTCTCGAGGACATTCAGCGTTATTATTTGGGGACATGGTACGGCGTGGTTCTTCTAAGGTCAGTTGAAATATAGTTAAATGAGCATGTTAATGGTTTGTGTAGCAATATAGATAAGACACCCAGAGCTATTATCAGGTCACTGGTGGTCTCATACCTTGTGAAATTGAATTGAAAATCTTTGAAGACAATTTTTGAAAGGACTTGACAGTTTTCGGTCAAAAGATATTCACTCGCTATGTAATTAGTTGCATAGATATGGTTCTCCGCAAGCAGGGACTTAAATTTTCCATGAATTAGATCATAAAGTTGGATATTGACACCAGGATGTAATATTCTACGGCTTGACCAGGTCAGACGTACGAGATATAGGGTGTCCCTTGCTGTGAGCAATGTTGAATGCGCCAGAAGCAGATCGCCTCATGGTGTAAACCTGTGACCTGATAATAACTATGCTTGTCTTACCTTCCTTGGGAATAAGAATGCAGTGCAGTGCTGCAAGGAAATTGGATTGTGTAATAATGTGTTAAATGTTAATAAAGCTGTCTACATAATTGTTGTTGTCAGTCAATCAAATTAAAGACAGCATGGATTTTTTAAAGCAATCAGACACCCAACAATATTTTATTATGGTTGAAATTCCAGGTGGAACAAAGGATGACACTTGTAACTAATTGTGCCCAATGTAATTGCAGTCCAGTCTCCTCGTCACCCTCCTCCTCCTCTATGACTGCCCCCAAGGAATTCAGTGCTCAGGCCACAGCAAAATTAAACCGGTTGCTGGCAGGTGTTCAAAGTGGTGACAGAGGTTGTCTTGCAGAGGCGATAACTTTGGTGGAGACGACACATGCTGGAAAGAAATTAATGGCAAAAGCAATGTTGGAGTCGATTCTGAAGGAAAACCGGAACCATAAAGAGGGACAGCCGCCTGATAGTCTTAGAATAGGTGGGTGTGATTTAGATTTATAAAAAACTGTCGATTGCTGTAATTTCATTTATTTATAAATTCCGTTTTTAGGCCTTTCTGGACCTCCCGGTGCGGGTAAATCCACGTTCATTGAACTTTTTGGAAAATCTTTGACCGGCATTGGA
The DNA here is from genome assembly GCA_034695645.1 of Folsomia fimetaria. Lineage (NCBI taxonomy): Eukaryota > Metazoa > Arthropoda > Collembola > Entomobryomorpha > Isotomidae > Folsomia > Folsomia fimetaria. Next base: position 26,016 of record JAQFZJ010000094.1, read on the forward strand.
AAGAAAGTTGCTGTATTGGCCGTTGATCCCTCATCCGCTACGACAGGGGGTTCATTACTTGGAGATAAGACCAGAATGCCAGAGCTGACTAGAGATATGAACGCATTTATAAGACCTTCTCCAACAAGAGGGCATTTGGGTGGAGTCACCCGGTCAACGAATGAAGCAATCGTCATGTGTGAATATGCCGGGTATGATGTGATTATTGTGGAAACTGTGGGTAATGCAGAATATGAAGAAGATTTTTAACACTTTTTAAGTCGGGGTGAACAATTAATAATTATTATTCTTTGTAGGAGTTGGACAATCTGAATATGCGGTTTCAAACATGGTGGACATTTTTGTGGTGCTAATCCCTCCCGGAGCTGGGGACGAGTTGCAAGGAGTGAAAAGAGGAATTGTGGAAAGAGCGGATATCCTTTTGGTTACTAAATGTGATGGCGATTTGCAAAATGCGGCACATCGAACGCAATATGAATATCGATCTTCGCTGAAGTTTATGCGATCTAGTAACCCTAACTGGAAGACAAAGGTAGAAGGACTTTCTCAATTTTGTCGATAAGTATAAAAGATGTCTTTATTGTCCTTAGGTGCTTGGAGTCTCTGCTAAAACTAAAGAAGGTTTGGATACCTTTTGGCAAGAAATTCTCAACTTTAAGAAAGCAAATGAGCACACCTTAGCTTCTAAACGAGCAGAACAGCGCGTCATCTGGACATGGACTCATGTTCAAGACGGCCTTCAACAATTCATCATGGAAGATTTAGACTTGAAAAATAAGACTGATCAATTAGTATGTCAAGTGGAGGAGGGGACACTCAATCCTGGGACTGCCGCGGATAAAATTATTGCATACTTTACTAACCATCTTGTCAATGGACCGAGTAAAATTAGCTAATAATGAAAATGAGGAATTGGATCTTACAAATTAGCTCGTAATTATACAGAAACGAATAAAGAGTAACATTTATGCTAATACAGATGACAAATTATTTATACAAGTCAGTGATTGGTTGATAATTTGGTTCTTTTTTTTATTCGAAGCTGACAATTCGAAGATTACAAAATAAATTAATGGAATAAAGCTAGTTAGCATTTTCTGTATTTCTTAGGCAAAATAATTTTCGATGTTACCTACTTAACGATTATTATCACTCACTTTTTACCAACTCCCGAGAGTTCTTGATTACAACGTATAAATAGTGATTTTGAGACTCAAATTTCTGAATGTAGTTTGTTTTTATCATAATAATTATTTAATATCCTCTTGCATTTCCATCACGAATGCAGATGTTCGGAACCCACTGGGATCCACCTTGATTGTAATCTTCTCTTGTTCAAAACCCTGGAGCAAGCCAGTCCCATTGCGACCCATGGTGACAATAAAGTTCTCCATAACATTCGGTCGGCTGTAATTATAAAAGAATGAATACATTATTATTTTAATATATAAAAAGCACAAATACATTGCAAATGAATTTATACCCATCCCGTTCCATAAATTCGCTATAACAAGCGTGCGAACAGTATATCCCTTGAGTCTGGGTTCTGCCCTCAATAAAGCTTTTCACGAAGGCTACACACGAACCCTCCAGCATCAGTTGATTTGTACAATTTGAATTAAAACACGGAATAGCCGAGACACAAGAAGGCATCCGTCCACCCGCACCTGTTGGAATGCGGTATCCAAGCGTTGTGAACCGAGCAGGATTCCAATCAATCTTGTTGAACAGCTTGACCTTCAAATAAGAACGCTCATGATCGCGAACCGCGGTCTCAGCATCCCTACAAAAACAGTTGCAAAGAATGTCATCATAAATTTATATATTAAAATAATTAGTTTTATATTATAATAATAATTATCAGCCAGCATACTCTTTAAATAGGAATTCGATAAGAACAAAGTTTGAAAGCCTCCTTGAGTTCGGGAAAAACTTGACATCTTCAATGGGTCCATACATTGAAAACATTCGCGAGATCTCGTCCTGCATAATCATCAAAATTTGACATATGTATTTACAATTTATAAAACATGACATTTATAAAACAATCGTCACTTCAAAAAAAGGCAAAACGACCACACCCACCTGTCCCCAATGTCCAGGTGCGTCTTGAATGCAAACCAGCTTACAATTAGATTCTCGATGGACAGCACCAGCCATTTTTTGGCAAGCCGCAGCAAAAATGCAATTTGATATGAAAAATGCAACAAGTTGACGTTGACGTTGGCGTTGTTTCGATAAAACAAGAAAAGAAGCAAAGAAATGTTTTAGTTTGAATTTGCGAAGTTCAATTTGCCAAAATAAAACCTTCTTTTGTTTCGAAAAACCAAACAATAATAAAATAACCAAGGTCAGGTCGGGTCGGGTCGGGCAGAGAGAAGGGAATAAAAGTGCAGTGCAGAGAAATTAGGTTGTTGTCGGTGGTGGTGGTGTGGATGAGAGCAGAGCGGGAATAAAGGAGAGAGGATCAGACCAGACCACGACAATATGGTGCAATCTCTTTTTTTGAAAGAGAGAACGAAAATTTTTACACGGCAAAAGTTGACTTTATTATTTGACTCGTTAATTAGTTGATTATCTTCTATCTTTTCTATATAATTAGCTCTCCCTTCAATTTTTGATAAGAGGTTTATAGTAAGGAAGGGAGGGAATTGAGTGGAAAAGTGAGTGAGATTAAGTAAAGGAGAGAGACATCACATCTTAATAAGAGGAGATATTATTCGCAATAATAAATAGTCCTGCAAAATTATTAGTAGTTCATAGTTTAGAAAGATAAGATTCGAGTACAAATTAGCACAAGTCTTTCTCGGAGGTGGTGGTGGCGGCGGCGTCGGGTGTGCAAATCGTTGGAAACGTTGAGATAAGAGAAGGAAGAAAAGAGGTATGAAATGATCATGAACTGTTCATGATCAACAGATTATTTTTATTAAACTAGTCGTAGTGTAGTAGTGTTGATGGTTTGGAATTTAAAGTGAGTTGTTATTACTATGAATTGAATATATGAAATAATTGTATAGCTCTTGAGGAGAGGAGAACGCCCTCATTTTGTGAAAAGTAGGAAATTGGAATCAATGGATAAAGAAAATAACATGGATGCCACCGTCAATGAGGCGGCTGGAGACAACCAGGAAGGAGCAACAGGTATGAAGTGCTAAAGATAAGTATGTATGATTACTTACGAATAGATGGACAGATTTGGGTTGTTTAATTATGGATTTACGTGTTACGGGGATTTGTAGTAAATGTTGGTTTTTATTTCATTTATGAATAAAAAAGGTGGTGAATCTGGTAAACGGGAGTTGACCGCGGCACAGAAAAAGAGAGAAAAATTGAAGCAAAAGAAAAAGAATGCTGAACAAAAGGACGCTGAGGGAGGTGATGTTGAGCCTGAAAGTGTGGAGGGAGAGGATAAGTCTAAAGAACAGAAAAAGCCTGCCAAGAAGGGTGCTAAAGAACCCGAAAAACCTAAGCCGAGGAAAGGGGGTCCATCAGCGGCACAAATTGCTGCAATTCAGGAAAACATTAGGAGACAAAAAGAAGAAGAGGAACGACATTTGAAGGACGAAGAAGAAAAAGAACGACTTTTAGAAGAGGCGGAAAATGCTCGGCTTGAAAAAGTATTCAGTCATATTTGCATGGGACGAATTTTAGACGCACTGTAAAACTTTAATTGTGTCCTTGTTTTATTTAGCTTCGACTCGATCAAGAACGAAAAGATAAAGAAAAAAGGAAGAAAAAGGAAAAGATGCAGCGTCTTAAAGAAGCAGGTCTTCTGCTAACCGAGAAGGAAAAACTTGCCAAACAACGAGCTAAATTAACTCTGGATGCATTAACAGCTCAAGGGTTTCAAGTTCCTGAGGCTGGTGCTGAAGGAAAGAAGGCTCGTCCCGGTACTAGAATTCGTCCAAAGAAACAATTGCAAACTCAAACTTCGGATGAACAGTCCGTTTCGATCGAAACCGGTGAAACTAGACCACAAACTGCGGAAGAGATTGCAGAAGCTGAAGAAGAGGCCGCCAAAATTAAAGAAGCTTGGGATCAGGAATCCGAAACTGAGGAAGAGAAGGAGCACAAGAAGCAACAGGAAGCAGATCGACAAGCTAGCTCCGATCCCGTATCAAAAACCAGTGAGGCGGCAAGTGATGGTGAAAACGTTGAATCTTTATCTGAAGATGGTGCAGATGAAGAAGAAACTGAGCCAGCCGTTGTAGAAATTGCTGAAAAGAAGGAAGTCAAAGAGAAAGAACCTGCCGATGTTCGTGTTCATAAAAGGAGAGAAGAAAATCAAAAAGCTCGCTCCTTGAAGAATTTACGCTCCCCCGTTGTCTGCGTGTTGGGTCATGTGGACACCGGAAAAACCAAGATTCTAGACAAATTACGCCGAACTCATGTCCAAGATAACGAAGCTGGAGGAATCACCCAACAAATTGGTGCTACTAACGTTCCCATTGCGGCGATTAAAGAATCCTCCAAGTTTGTTAAAGGATTTGCGGATATGGAAGTAAAAGTCCCTGGCTTGCTCATCATTGATACACCGGGACACGAGTCCTTCTCAAATTTGAGATCTCGTGGTTCTTCCCTGTGCGATATTGCAATTTTAGTCGTAGACATAATGCACGGTTTAGAACCACAAACTTTGGAATCAATCAATTTACTCAAAGCCAAGAAAACTCCATTTGTTGTCGCTCTGAACAAAATTGATCGTCTTTATGACTGGCAGTCCAGCGCGAAACGTGATGTACGAGACGTGATCAAATGTCAACCTAAAATTACTTCAGCAGAATTTGAAAAACGGTCCAAAGAAGTCATGGTCCAATTTGCTGAGCAGAGTCTAAATGCCGCTTTATTTTATGACAATCCTGATCCAAGCACTTACATTTCTTTGATCCCAACTAGTGCAGTTACTGGAGACGGGATGGGGAACTTAATGGCCTTAATTGTAACTCTTTCACAGACCATGCTGGCAAAAAGACTCATGTTTTCCAGAGAGCTTCAAGCAACAGTGCTGGAAGTGAAGGCGATTCCCGGCTTGGGTACGACGATCGATGTCATCCTAATTAATGGCTTTCTCCGGATTGGAGATACCATTGTCGTGGCTGGAACAGAAGGTCCCATTACAACTCAGATAAGATCCCTCCTAACTCCGGATGGTATGAAAGAGCTTCGAGTCAAGAATACCTATGTGGAACACAAAGAAATTAGTGGAACGATTGGAGTCAAAATTGCGGCGAAAGATTTTGAAAAGGCAATCGCCGGTTTGAGCTTGTTAGTTGCACAACAGCAGGACGAAGTAGAAATTATCAAAGAAGAAATTATCCGGGAGTTGAAGACTGCACTGAATTCGATTCGTCTTTCAGATCGGGGAGTTTATGTTCAAGCCTCCACTTTGGGATCACTTGAAGCTTTGCTAGAGTTCCTGAAAGTGTCGCAAATTCCGGTAAATAAATTTAATTCAAAAGCTGCTTTTACAATATTAATATGCAATAATTTCATGGTGTTATTATTATTATTCCATCAAGGATGATTATTTAATCTTTTTGGTTTTAATTGGAGTTAGTCCTTGCATGGTTGGTATTATTGGTCCATTCATGAATCCATTAATTTCATTGACGGAAATCCAGCAAGCACTAAGCAGTAGCAGCTGCTGTTGTTGTTATTAAAGAAAAGGAAGGAAAGCCTACGGTAAATAGTAAATACTAAATAAATGAATGATTGAGTCATGCACCCACAAACAAGAGGTAGTAGGTAAGGTACCCAGATTGAAGGGACTTAATTCGAACTTCTTCTCCTCTCTCATGACTTGGCTTATTAGCCGGCAGAAGAGAAATAGGCTGACAGCAGCAACAGCATGAATTTTATTTTATGGGTAAAACTTTCTGTGAGAACTTTAAAGAAAAAGAAATGAAGCCGAGTTGAACGAAGGCAGGAAGGAAATGTGAAGCATATGTTGAATGTTGGTTGGTTGTGGGTTTGCTTTTCCATTTTACACTCAAGGACAAAATGAGCGTCTTTCCGTTTCCGTCGATTACTCCATGCATTCATCCTCCACATTTCACACACCTTTTGTACCAAATCAAAACTTTGGGTTGGTTGGATGGTGCATCTTGGAATCAGCATCCTCTTGACTTTACTTTACTTTGTCAATTTCCAATTCTAGTAGTTTTTTTTACCAAGGAAGGAAGGTTGACTTGACTTTATTTAATCTCACTCTCTGGGTTTTTTTTGAAGCTGAATGAATAAACCTGGCCACACGACAGGAGACTACTGAGATCAGATCGAGGTTGTTAGGTTCATTCAGTCAGTCAGAGGAGGCAGATTTTGGTTTGGTTTGGTTTTTGAAAAGGTAATTTCAACGAAGAGAGTTTGTTCGTTTCGTTAGTTCCTTCATATGTACAGAATTAACAGACAGACAGATGCGTTGTTTTGTTGTTGTATGTTCAAATCTGTTTAGTTTAGGTTATATTGGTTTTATATAGTTGTAATGCAATGCATAAGACTAGTGGATTTTGGATGGATTTATTTATTGTGTGTGTGGAGGAAGGAAATAAATGATCTCTCTCTCTCTCTCTCTCTCTCTCTCTTATTTCTTGTATTGCTTGTTTGGTTGGTTCATCTATATGTACTTACCAAGGAGGAAAGGAGCAGGTGGGGTTTTGATGAATGATGATAATCTGGAACTTCTTCTTCAAGCACCATTTGGAAGACGGACGGACGGATGGATGGACGAAGGACGGAAGGAAAGGAAAGAACCCACTTCTTTTTTGTGCGTAGGTTTAACTTCTTCTTCTTTAAGGAGAGAGAGAGAGAGTAAAATATAAAATATGTTAGCTTTGCTTTATTGTACTTTAAAGTCTATTGTACTCATCTGCTGAGCTTAGGTGAACTGGTGGGCAGTTGGTGATTCAAGGAAGAAGAGATTGAATCAGCTTAAATAATATAATCTCGGAATAGGATTGGAGTAAAGTGAAGTACGGCCAGGCAGGTTGGATTGGAAATAATATGAAGGTTCTACCATACCATGCAGTCAGTATTTTAAAATATGGTCTCCTTTTTCTGTGAGTGAGAGGCGAACAGGATGCTCAGATTTCATTGTATTTTGTGAAGGAATGGAGAAGGAGTTGGGTGGAGGAGCGTTTATTGGGAATTAAAATATTATATGTACACACTCCTCCCCTCCATTTCCTCCCTTACCTCCTTCCTTGTAGTTAGTAAAAGTACTGCTATGTATGTATGTACCGACTTCTTATTAAGTTTTCCATAATTTACACAATTTAAAGAAGACGATAGGGAGAGATTTATTTGTGGGGTAACAAAGACTCTGCCATCATCTGGTCATCATGTCGTGAGCTGAGACTCCATATGTCAGGTTTACGTTTTTAAGGTTTTTAAAAGTATATTCTCCTAAGCTAACTAAGCTTAAGCTGCCTCATAAAACATAGGTGGGTAGGTAGGTGTCTCCTATTTGGGTGGAAATTGGTGGTTCATATCCTTTTTGGTTCTTGTGAATGAAATGAAGAGGGTAAAGTATAAGATGAAGCAACAGCCGTTTCATTCTGAGGAAGGAAAGGAAACACCAACGTACGTAAGCAGCAACAAAACAACACGCTGATTGATAAACCGTAAATGGAGAGAGCAGGTAGATAGATGGATTTGGTAGATTATTATATTTGGAGGGTAGGGCGGCTGCTGATGTTGCTTGAATTGCTTTGCTTTAAGTTGGGGACGACGGACGGACGGACGAACGAACGGATGTTAAGGTTTTGAAGGGTTTAATATTTAAGGCCTTGTTGTTTGTGTGAGAGAAAAGAGCGGAAGAGAGGATCGGCCATTGAATTGAATATTATGCAGTGCTTGGTTGGTTGGTGGTGCTTGTTGAGGCAAACGCACCGGACATGGTGTACAAGCAGACAGGAAATGATTTATGAGATTTTGCACAACTACAACCCTCAGTCACTCATTCAGTCAGTCAGTCTAAAAGTTTAAACTTGCTCTAGAAATAGAAGTTAGAGAGAGAGAGAGAGGATGAAGTAATAATAATAATAATTATAATAATGCTACTTATAACTACATAGTGTAGTGTATTTATGTAATGCCATAGTCAAAGTCAATGTAGAATGCAGTGGTGTGGGTGGATATTGAATAGAAGAACCTGCACATAAGAGGAGTATGATGTATTGGTGAATGAATGAGTGGGAGACAATGTATATTGTTATGGGAAGAAGATAGATAGATATTTATATAATTGGTATCGGATGTCATCCATAGTTATTCTTGTTATTATTATTATCATCATTATTATTGTTATTATTATTTGCTTTACTTGCAGTACTCTGGCATTCGTATTGGACCCGTGGTGAAGAAGGATGTCATGAAGGCGTCCATAATGTTGGAGCATGACAGTCAGTAAGTTTTAACCATATACCATCAAAAAAAGAGAGAGAGAGAGGAAAAAAATGAATGAAAATTGTGTTCCCTACTGACTAAACCAAACCGGCTAGTAGTTGGTTACGTGGATAGAGTAATTTAGTGGTACTAGAGAGGGATAATAGTGATGAGGGGTGGTGGTGACAATAATAATGATGTAATGATAATTGCACGACAGATATATGATGATGATGAATGCTAATGATCTGATCTGATTGCAGGTATGCCGTGATTTTGGCGTTCGATGTGAAAATCGAGAGAGATGCTCAAGACTTGGCGGATAATCTTGGCGTAAAAATTTTCCAGGCGGATATCATCTATCATCTATTCGATAAGTTTACAGCCTACCGGGATGATTTAAAGGCAAAGAAGCGGGACGAGTTCAAGCATATTGCGGTGTTTCCCTGTAAATTGAAAATCCTACCTCAGTTTATTTTCAACACTCGTGACCCAATCGTCGTAGGCGTTGTTGTTGAAGCAGGCGTTCTAAAGGAAGGAACTCCAATATGTGTTCCGAGCAAAGAGTTTGTGGAGCTTGGACGAGTGTCGAGTATTGAAATTAACCATAAGCAGATGGATAAAGCAACCAAGGGACAAGAAGTGTGTATTAAGATTGAGCCAACTGGGGACAGTCCAAAAATGCTGGGCCGTCATTTTGAAGAAACTGACGTTCTTGTATCCAAAATTACCCGAGAGTCAATTGATGCGTGCAAGGAATACTTTAGGAATGATCTTTCTAAAACTGATTGGCAACTTATGGTAGAACTCAAAAAACTGTTCCAAATTATGTAACAATTATTATTATGTTTACTTGCTCCTCCTAAAATATGCAAGAGGTAGGTAGCTGTAGTTTCATACGATTATAGTAATAAATTCAATTTTTCCATTTCATGGGTGGATGTCGGTTAAATAAACGCTGTATCCATCCATATATATATATCAATTTTGTGGCGTGTGTTTAATACGAAACATAATAAAAACTAACCTCTTTTGGAGGGAAGAATATACAAAACTAATAGCAGATCTGTATGGATATATGCATGAGTAGTAGTGGGAGTAATATAATGTAAAGCATGGATATTAAATGGAAACATTATTTTTATGGTACTGCACTGGTGGGAAGGAAGGCCAAAAGTGAAGTTCATAAGAAAAGGAAAGGTGAAGGAAATAAATAGATTATTGTCAGACGTGGTCGGTCGGCGGATGGTCGTCTTCTTCTTGGTGGACTGGACGGATGGACGCTGCAGGCAATTTCAGAAGGAGTTCTTTTTCTAAAAGCAACTAAACTGCCTTGCCTGATGCTGCCTGGCTGCCTTCCTTCCTTCCTCGTCTTCTTGTAGACGACTCTGCCTCTCTTTATACATTTTTTTCCTTCTTCTTCTAATTTGCTTTACCAACCATTCACAAGAAGACGAAGAAGAAGGGATCATCATGGCAGCAGGCAGATGTTGGCTAAGTTCCGCCACATCCTGCATCCTCAATCAAGCCATTGCTGTATTGTATTTTGTGTATTGCATTGCATTTTACTTCTCGCTAGACTTTGCTTTACTTTACAGAGAATACCACCATGATAATATGTAATATAGGTCTGATCTCTGCTTGAGTTTCCTTCATCCTCCATTCATCCAATTCTCTCTCGTTAAAGGACACTACACACAGCAAAGTAAAATAAGCACTGCAATATATAATAATAACGACTAAATAAATACTAACCGTAATATGTTGCTCATGTATAAAGTGGAGTGAATGAGTTTTGAGAAAGATAAGCCATGCAAATAAATGAGCACGCAATGCAGAATAAGAGAGAGAGCTATATAATAATATGTATGTATATGTAACTCTACCATGCACCACTGCTTATTATTATGCTCTTCTGCAGAAATAAGGAATCTAAAAAGCATGGAACAAAATGTATGTAAATTCTGTGAGAGATGAATTGAAATGAATTGAATGGTGGTTGGTTCAGTTGGTGTAAAAAGCGTGATGGAATAAATGATACATATATTCTGCTCTGTATGAGTATATTTCACACAGGAAAGAATAAATAAAATGATGCATACATAGATAGATATAGAAAATAGACAGACAGACAGAGATCAGAGAGACACAACTTATTATTATTATTATTCTTATTCTTATTTTATTTCATACATACATACAAACAACAAAAGATGTACATGTATGTACGTACAAGTAATGTATAAGGTTTTAGAATAAGTTAAAAAAAATCAAAGTTAGTAGTTGGGCATGTGTGCAAGGAGAGGTAATGCAAATGCATGTAATAATAATACTCTTTCGTATATATAAAGTGGATGGATGGAATGGATGAAAGAAAAGTTAAATAAAGTTGTTGTTAAACACAATGCTTTATACTTTGCTTTACTTTACTTTATACTTACATCTTTGGAAGAAGGAGAAGGCCGGTCAACTCGTTTTGTGAATGAATTGTGCTTGGGGGGAAGGGGTCGACGAAAAAGGACGCTTCTCTGATACCACACAAGTATACCAACCGGTGGTATAATGCATGTATTGCAGCATATACATATAACATATAGCCCTTTAATGGTTCTCATTCTATTCTATTCCATTCTATTCTACTCGTGTTGGTTGGTTAGTGCAATAATAATGGTAAAAAAAAGAATCCTGGTTAGAGTTAGTTATAAATGGTTTTTATATAGAGATTATATCGGAGGAAGAAGAGGTGGCAACCTAACCTAACCAACCAACGGATGGCTGGCATACATATTACAACAAAATCCTTCATTCATTCATACCAACCAACTTTATTTTACTTCATCATGCTTTACTTTGCTTTGCTCACAGTGGAACTTTCAGTCTGATTAAATCCTCTAAAAGCACACCATCACACAAACACACGTTGTTGCTGGTTATTATTATTGCACACTACTCTGCACGCTCGTGCATTCGTGCAATAAAGCGAAATAAGAATCTTTCAAATCAAAAGCAAAGCAAGAGAGAAGAAACAGAGAAAGAAAATAATTATAAAATTAACAAAGTAACTAACTAACTACACCACGCCATACACGTTAAAATACAGTAATATATTGATGGTGGTGGTTTGGTTAAGTTTTGCCAATTCATTCATTCGCTCATTTCATTCATTCATTCGTGAATGATGGTGACTGTATCCCATTAGATTCTGTCATGAATCACACAACAAGCAAGTAAAAAACAGGATATTTGTGACAGAGAGAAGAAAAAGAGTGTAAAAAATAAGAAGAGGAATTTAAAAAAAGTTAAAGTTAAGGATGTGGTAAACTTATTCAATCAAGCAAGATCCAATAATTTGACTGGTTTGGTTAACGTTACTGGAGCAGTAGTGTAGTAATATATGTAAGTTGTTAAAATAAAGTATACAATACAAGGAAAAAAGGACTTATTTAAATATTGACGGACGACCGGTGTCATCATCATCATCAGTAAACGATCAAAAAAGCAAACCACCAAAAGTTTTGCGTCACAAAATCAAACTCATCATCCAGCCAGGACGGTTTGTTTGTTGGATGGAGATGGAAGTTTGGTGAGTGAGTAATTTTATGTGCACGGACGGATGCATGGGGTTGTTTGTTGGTGTGAGCAAACGTAAAGTAAACTATCATCTTCTTTTTCTTCATTTTTAGAGAAATTCGGACGGAAGTTGCAAGTTTGCTTGTTTTCCCTTTGACGAGATTTGTTTGGTTGATTGAAGCATCCGGAGGAGAAAAAACGGATTTCGGTGGGAGGAGATTTACTTATAAAAGACGTCGTCGTCACATATTATTTAGTGAACAGTGTTTGGTAGTGATTTGTGTGGATGTATTATTTTTGCAAATGTTGAACTGGACTTATCCAATCTTTGGTCACGAATGAATGGCAAGATTGAAGTAGAAATCCGTAAAATCAGGTAAGCGGCGGCTTTTGATTATTCTTATGTATTGAGTAGAATCGTTCACTTTTAAGAAATTGAAGGCAAAAGCTATTGTTGACATGAAATAGTGTCAAAATTTTTCTATTGCATTAAACCATGTTTGAGAAGTTTAAATCTTAAAATTTTATGAAAAGAGAACATGCATTCGGTTTCCTTCTTATAAATCCGTGTTAATCAGTCACTTAATCACTCCTTGAGGCAATAAGTAAAATATCTACCTGCCTGTTCGGGTATTAGATATTATCATAGTGATATTCTGCGCCCTATGTATTTTGCATTCATTCATTTCATACATATACATACTGTATATGTACCACCACCATATCATAATGTCATGCACCTACTATTACCACCACCCACGACCGTTCCCGTGTGTGTAGCATATGCTTTTTACTTCTGATTAATTTCATTCTCATTCTGCTTGTATTATAATAGTAATACGGAATATGAATTATGATAATAATAAAGCTACATAGAACTATCTGCTGCTGCTATCACACTTCCATCGAACTGAACTCATATTCTGTAAATGGATGCGATGATGGAAGAACGATACTAAAAGCACTACCATCATCATCTTCTCATCATCGAACCCAATTAACTATTCCATCCCGCTTAGTCAGGTATGGATGGATGGATTCACTCATTCATTCATAAATGTACAATATCCTTTTAAATACAAAAGTTGGAGAAAGTACCTATGCAATGCTACATACCTCCACCACCACTACCACCATAACTAAAGAGAGAGAGATGATATTATATGAATGAATTTTGCTTCTGCTGTTGCAGCGGCTGCACAGGTTTATTTTATTATGCGTAGCCTGTCCTGTCCTTCATGACGAGATGACGATGACGAGGAATTATGATATGACTTATACACTATATACAATTATTGATGATAATTCCTAGGTTGGGGGATGTATGTCATATACTTATATGTAGCTGGTGTGGTTTGCATGGAGGTAGGTAGCTAATATTAAATTAATGGTGGAAAAAGTAGCAGGTGCTGTTGTGTTTGCTAGTTTGAAGTTTGCCTTTTTTTATTTTAAATAATGTTATTTTAGATATGATTGTGATTGATTTTTTGTTTAGACGATGGGCAAAAAGCAGTAATATTTATCAAAGATGTGTGAATTATTGTTTTTAGCTGCATCAGGTAAAATGTTTTTGGTGGGGATAGTATTATATGCATGTACATATTTTATGAAGTCAAATCATTACTGCATTAATGAACGCAATATGTTTAATGTTTGCATATAATATATAAGTAATTACTTATATGCAAACATATTGCATTGGTGACAAGGCCAGGCCAGGACAACAGGCGCACGCAACTTTTCATTTCTTATACTTGTGATTTCTTGAGATAAAAAATACTCGTGGTTGGTTGTTTATTTATTATTTTTTATGTAGGAGTATAATAATAATCAAGCAATATTATTTTTTAAGAAGCAAAAAATTGAACATCTGACATGGAAGAAAGAAATCGAATAATTCTTCTGCAACCAAACCAAGCTAACAATTATAATTATGATTTAGTTAGTTAGTTAATAGTTTCCTATGCAATTTGAAGTTAATTCGTTTTGCACATCCTGTCTCACTCTTTGGATGCCATTTTGCTTTGCTCTACACATATTATCTATCTTAAACATGCCGGACCAGATACTTATACAAAACAAAACAATAAATTGAATAGAGCAGCGAACTTAAACCTTATTCATGGTGATGATAAGGTGTCTTTGTAATACAGATATGATTTGTTGAATTGCAAAAATTAGATTTTGCAAACATCTTTCCTTTGAATCCAAGGAGTTCCATTCCATACATTTGCAATTGCAATTATTATGACAACTGTATATTTGATTGAATACTAATAACTTATTGGCTAGACTTTTGTTTGACTACCGGCTGCAATTCCAAAAATGTGTCTCAATTGCGAATGAATAAGAGAGAATGAATAATGTATGGATGAAAAGAATTTTATATTTTCTGAATTTGTATGGAAATCAATTCCCGTTATGTATTTAGTTTGGCTGAAATTCCGTCATTTTGTCTAAATTCTCATACACACATAGATATGTGCAGTTATTAGTTATCAGCCCAATTTATTATTTTCTTTACGAGATCACCCTGCACACCATCATCATCATCCTTGCAATCTCCTCCTCCAACAAACTAAAGCAATTAACTTGTTGTTTGCCATAATACTATGCTACTGTACAAGCAAATAATAATTCGTCTCCTCTGCACTCTCAGCCAAAAAAGCAATTGGACGGATGGCACAAGAAGTCAAGTAGTCAAAGGAAGCCATAAATGTAGTAAGCAAAGCAAAGCAAGCAAGAAGCCATGCAATAAAGAATGAACATTCTTCCTTTAACCAATACTGCTGCTGCTGTTCATGTTGGCTGATCTTGCCAGAGTTTAGTTTGTTTGACTTAATAAGTTGAATTCTTTAGAAATGGTGGCATGGCTGGCTGTTTGCTTGCTTATTAGTTAGCTTATCTTTAGCTTATAGTGGGTAAGTTCTGCTGTACAAGCAACAAGAAGAAAGTATGAATGAATGAATGAATGAGTTGACCAAAGAGCAGAGCAGGCCAGACCAGACCACATAACCAACCAATGAATGAGAATATAACATTTCTTCAAAAGCAACCATTTTTACAGAAGCAAGGCAAGGCAGGTCAAATAGCTTAATATATACAGACTTAATGTACATACATACGTACAGAATATGAACCATAGCTAAATTAAACTATTTTAATTTACTTTATTTTACTTTTAGTGCAATTAAACTAACTAAAGCAACTCAGCACTAATTATTATTATTAAATTCGCTTACTTGCAAATTAACATGTACATTAAAGTTTTAACTTAAACCAAGATCAAATTCACATCAGAGAGAGAGAGAGAGAGAGCGAGTCGAAATAATTAAGCTTATCTTCTTTACTTACTTAACTGAAAACACGCATATGCATAATCCAACCGAGAGAATGGCAGGACAGTACAGTACACTTACATTATTAAAATATGTAAAATATTATATCATATATAGTATTTATAAGGTATAACAGAACAGAACATTATTAATTAATTATAAGCAGCATAGTATTACACGTATTATGTAGTAATATCTCTTTCTCTTCATCTCCTTGAAATCACCATGCCACATCACATCTTCATCTTCAAAATGGCTTGCTTGGATAATTACTCAATTTTACTTACTTACTTACACCCACCACCACTGACCATCAATTAATTAAGATCCTTGTCAGAAAAATAGAAATAAATGCAAACTCTGCTCTTATTTTCTGTTTTAACTACTGCTCCAGTTTCCAGAACTTTTTTTAATTGATTGAGGATGTGAGGGATTGATTATTCATCATAAGCAAAGCAATTAATCAAGAGGAATGAATGAGTATATATTCGGACTTATTACACACACGTGACTTATTTGCACTTTTTAGAATAACACTACCACCATCACCACCACCAAATAAATGGCATGACTTAAATTTGCAATAGTGCAAATTTTACATAATATGTTGACTACTGGTAGACTGGACTGACTAAATAATTCGAATACTTTTGACCCATTCACTTTTTTATAGTGTGATTGATTGATGATGGTTGATGTTGAATATGTGATATGTGTATATTGTGTCGTTTTTTTGTACGTTACGTAAACAATTAAGATTTAAATTAAACACAGCACAAATTATTATAGTTTCATTTGCTTACATATATGCTCGGCTCGAGGATCGCTTTTCTTTATCTTCTTTCCACATTATTTATTATTTATCTTATCATTCATTCCTGTTGTATGGTTGGTTGGTTGGTCGTTTGTGTCCGTTGTTTTGTCTACATTCAAAATTTGTAATATTACTCACTCACTCACTTATATAAACTTACATTACAACAATGATTGGATTTATTTTATCTTTTTATTTTCATTCCATTCCATTTGTGACGTGTTTATAGTTTTTTAACCGATCCAATTTTATTTTAAATATTATTATTTTTCTGATAAGTTTCCGAAAGTTAGGAACTTATATGTTAAAGGATGTCACGCTTTATTTCTTTGTTTTTGTTAGTTCTTTTTTATTTGTTTGTTTGTTACAGGTTACAGTCAGTCGTTGGTTCGTCTGGAAGTTGATTTTTCTACGACGCATTGTTATTATTATTGAGAACCAGACATACTACACCACACTGACTGTGCAAAGGAAAGTATTATAATGTCATGTATGTAATTTGATATGTCAATTGTGTGTGGTGTAGAATG
Source organism: Folsomia fimetaria (assembly GCA_034695645.1). Lineage (NCBI taxonomy): Eukaryota > Metazoa > Arthropoda > Collembola > Entomobryomorpha > Isotomidae > Folsomia > Folsomia fimetaria. The sequence continues at coordinate 42,650 of JAQFZJ010000094.1, forward strand.
TCAACTAACTCAACTCAACTCTTAAACGAACATTTGAGACATAAAAAAATATCGCAAATGTATCGAATAGTTGATAGTAAAAGCAAAGCAAAGAGGATTGTCATGATTTTATTGCTGTTTTGTGCCGTGATTTTGATTCAAGATCATTAAAATTAATTATTAATAGCATTCCAATATTGGGAATTTGACCCATAAATAAATAACATCTCGAATTTTAAAGTATTCATTGAATTATTGTCCAGAATAATAAAAGACATGGCAATATGAACCCAGGCAAATTCATTCAAACCAAAAAAAAGACGCAGAAACAGAAAAGTCATAGGGTGTCATTTTTCTACTTACGTGCACATTGATCATCATTTTTAACCGCCACCACAGCTATATATACCACCACATTCTTGATTCCCTCCTCTCTTTTTTATATTTCTTATCATCACATAATTTGCATTAACCATCTCATCATCATCATCATGACCATATGCATGCGATAAATTAAATTGGAATTAGTATTGTTAATATTTCAATAATTGAAATGGTCTGTCTGACCTTTAAGCATCGGAAAGGGTAACACATATAAAATCGCACCCACACACTACACACTGCTTCCACCTAATAATGATAATCCAATCCATCCATAATCTTCTATGGATGGTAGTAGTGGCAGTAATAATGGCAAGTAAAGTAATATAATAATGGTATGCAGACAGCTATTAAATAAAATTCTATTCTATTCTTACTTCATTCATCCATCCCGTTGTTGTATTGCTTCGTTAGTTAGTTATTTGGGCTATTTGGTCGTGCATGAATAATAATTATGTGATTTTTTATAGCTGATGCCATGCCACATTATAATATAATCTCTATATATTCATATGTATGAATAGTTCTCATGTATTATCTCTGTATTCAGTCCAGCCAAATCACCCTTCCCGTCGTCATCTGAACGAACGAGTGCGGTGCTATTATTATTGCTATTATTATTAGGATTATTATTAAGCAATTTTTATGTGTTTGTTAACTAAACTAACTTTAACTATTTTAACGAGACGTAATAGTTTGACGGCATCTTGGTTTATTATTCGATGGATGGATGGATGGTATGTATGGATGGATGTAATGTTGAATTATTGTGTGCATGTAATTAAACTTGAGTTGTTTTGTGCCTGGTTGGTTGGTTGGTTGGTTGTTCTTCATGGTTAGTGTGGGATCCAATTGATGAGCATAAATAAAAAGAGGCAAAGCTACATAGCAGGCAGGCATTATTATTATTACTACTATTTGCAAGTGTATAAAAGTAAAGCAAAGCAAAGCACTTGCAATTCTCTCATTCATTCCGTTGTGAAGAGGATCGGATTTATATTTTTTATTGTTTCTGTTGTTTCGTCGACGTCACATCCTCTCGAACAAGAGAAGAACTGAGTTAAGCCAAAGCAATCCTGTTCGAGTTAGTGAATTGAATTGAATGATGATGATGATGATGAGAATGAGAATGATGAGGATCATACAAAAGTAAAGCTTATACAGTTTAAACACAACCAGCATATAAAACTGCACACACATACCTACATAATAAATACCACACGGCACTACCACGAATGTAATGTAATGCAATGTATCCTCCATTCCATCCATTCTTCTTTTCTGTTCACCGGATGTTTCCTAAATTTAATTTAATGAGATAAGTTGATATGTCTCTCTCTCTTAAAACAAGCACATACATACATACACATGAGTAAAGTAATAAGGTTGAGTTGAGTCACTTCTTCTTTTGCGGGGTTGTTATTTTTCGTCTGAATTCGCTGCGAAATGAAATTTGATGCATAATTTTATTATGTGAAGAATTTTAAACTTGTTTTATTTTTCTCCGTTTTGTTTTACACTTTACGCTCTTCTTCTTCTTCTTAATTTTAATTCCATGTTGCAGTCAAGCAAGCAAGCCAGCCAGACAAAACGGAGGGACGAGACAGAAAGAAAGAATAAGAAAGGGTACACGAATAATAAATAAAGTTTGAATTTAAAAGTGTAGAATTCTTTCTTGGATGGATGATATGATGGGTGGAAGCATCTTTTAAAGTTGAAGAGATGTGTGGGATTGTTTTTTTTTGTGCTTTAGCTTTACATCAAATAAATAAATAAATACATAAATAACGTGTAAAGTAAGTAGTACCTCAGCTATATCACATCCGTTCTCATTCATTCATTGGGTTTGAATTATTTGGAATGGCGAAACAAGTATCACCACACCACCGACCGGCATAAGTATATGTATGTGGCGTGGTACTGTATAATAACTAACTAAGAATTCGCAGTTTGCGTCTCATTCATGTATGTATAGGTGAATGTATGTATTCATGTTAGAGTGGAGGTACATTTATGTGGTATTTCATTTAACTAGTGCAATTGCAGTACTTCTGGTGCCAAAAAGATGACTGCGACGCATATTATTATTTTTATTATTGTTATTATTATTAGTGTACATACATCCGTTTAAAAAGCAATATAAGAGTTTGGTCTTAAATAAACAAACATTTGGACAAGTGTGATGATGATTTGATTCTTTTAAAGTCCAGCAGTCAAACAGCATTAATTATGCACCAACGTCCTCAAGTTTGACTTCAATTGATGCATGATTGGTTGGTTGGTGTTGATTTCCTTGCTTAATAAGATGCAGTTTGGTTTTAAGGAATGAAGAATAATAAGAAATGGTTATGTAAGGGGTTATTGCTGGTGTGGTAGGTGATACAGATCGGGCAGGATGGATGCAAGCGTATCGTTGTTTGTGAGGTCATAATAATATATTGTTGTTTAAAAGAAAGGTTGAATGAATGAAAGATATTCTGTATTTCCGGTATTATTCCGAATTTCTATTTCTTAAAAAAGGAAGGGGTTCACTTTACTTAACTATTAATATTCTTTAATTAACAACACTTTGTTTAAGAATGAAGTTAGAATTGTTGTGTCAAAAAACATCCTTTAACGCCATCCATATTAAGTAAACTATGTATATATATCGAGCGCATTGAAGTTAGCTAGTTTTGTTATATGTGTATTAAAATGAAAAAAAAGTGGTTTGAAATTGGACTCGTTTATTTATTTATTTATTTATGAGGGTAAAGTTTACTAGAGTAAGTAATAATAAGCAAAATTTAAATTATAAAGAATAGAGCCACACACAAACAAACAAGCAAGAAAAGTCTTAAAAGAAAGAAAGGGTGCAAAGTGAACCAGGATTTTATTTCATTTTTTTTATTATTTATTTCATTTAACAGGAGACAAACAATGCTCATTCTGTTTATTCTTATTATGTATTTTGCCTTCTTCTTCTTCTTTTTCTTCCTCGTCTGCTCTTGTCTGAAGGAAAAGACGACGACCACGAACGACGTCGACGTGTGCTAAAGAATTCTTGGCGATAAGGAAGGTGTGCTTTGCCACATACATAGCACATATATATATATAGATAGATAGTGTGGTGTTATGTTATTGTGTTGTGTTGTTAAATAGCTGCAAAAGTAATGCCATCATCATGATGATCCTCATATTGGTGGATTGGATTGGATTGGTTGGTAAGATGTCTGTTAAGAAAGGAATGCAAGATGCGTTGGTGGTGGTGGCGACGACTTTGGTTGATGTTCATTCATAATGGAAGGGCGTGTTTCATTCAGCTCTTCAGATGAAGTTTTAAGAATAAAGAGTAGAAGTATAAGGAGTTGGTTATGTTGGTTGGTTGGTTGGCGGGGTGGCATGGTTTTTGGTGGTATGGTTTTGGTAGTGTCGCTAGCTAAGCGATCTTGAAGGAGTTAGAGAGAGAGAGATGCAGCACAGCGTTCATTCTGGTTCTGTGTTACCGCATCATGAATCAAAGTAAAGAACTGTATAATAATAATATTACTGTATGCTATAAGCTAGTATGCAGTCTGGTTGCTTTTTAGTTGGTTGGTTGGTTAGTTGGTATTATTATTCTTTCTTATAAGAGAATGAGAGATGAAGAACTGTAATAAGCAGCTACGCCTATAGTGCGTGTCAGCAGGAGAGTCTTCACCATCATGACTTTGCCTGTATCCTGTTATTTATATGGTAAATGGTAATACTGTGGAAGAACGGGGTTTGGCCTTATATATTATTATTATAGTTTGTTAGTTAAGTTGGTTGGTTAGTTAGCTTATTAGTTGAAAGCTGGTTGAGAGGAGAGTTGAGATTCAAGATCTGTTTGGGTTTTCATTCTTCTTCGTATTAACTGACTAAACTTGAGAGAAGAAGAGTTGCTTTGCTTTACTTGCTCTTTCTTGGATGAAGGGGAGTTGTTTAGAAGAAGAAGTTTTAGCATCTTCTTCTTCATCTTAACTTAACTGCTGCTTCTGGCCTGATCTGGTGTTGAACAAGTCGAGGAAGAAAAGACGAAGGGATGGTTGGATGGATGGAATATTGGTGAACAAGTACAAGAAGAAGAAGAGTGACCCTGGCTCCCAGCTTTGCTTGAATCTCTTCTTCTTCTGCTTACTTACTTATTAGACGGTAGAAAACCGCTCCTTGAAGGCTTGTCCCTCTCTATATCTTCACTTTACTTTGCTTTAGGATGAAGATGAGGATTAAGAAAGAGAAGCGAATAGAAATGACTTGTTGCTTGCTTACTTGCTTTTCTTATATATTATATGTTTTAGCTTTGGTTTAGCCGTGTTTAGTCGTCCCCTGATCTTCATCGTCACATCTTATACTTTTCTATAACCCATGGATTGGATCTCTCCCTCCTCATTCACCTCCCCATTCAGTCTTTGAGCAGATGCTGAACTGTTCAGATCTTGGATGCGTGTAAAAATCTTTCGTAATAAAAGAACGACATGTAATATATAGAGTAAGTTTGTTACGTGGTTGGTGAAGTAGGAAGAAGAAGACTAAGAAGAAGAAGTAGAACCACTTATTTTGTGCACCATTATTCTGTATTAAATGGAGTTCTTTGGGAGCTTGTTGGTGGATCGGCCTTCTTCCATTCAGGAAAATTTGGCGATCGTGTCGTGGTCCGTCAGTCGGTGCAAGGAAGAATAAGAATAACATCAAAGAAATTCGAATTTTTGCTCGCTTTCTCCACATGTGACATGAGCAGATAGATCACTTATCTGACTGGTTGATTAGTTTTTTAAATAGCAGCAAGTTTCCGGTTGGAGTAAAAGTTACGTTTGGTTTGGTGAAATTTGTGCGGTTTAATTATTTCTTCAAGTTCTTGTTGGTGTCATAAACGGAGTAACCAGAACTTGCAGTGATGTCTGAATCTGCGGGGATCAGACATTATTGGCGACTTCAAAAGGTTGGTGATAATGGTGGTAGTGGTTTTACATTTGGAGATTTTAGGATATTATTCATAACATGCATGATCATATTTTGCAAGATGATTACCTAAGAGATCTCATGGATAAGCAAAATAAAATTTAATCAGGGTTAAAAAAGAAATGAGTAGAATTATAGGATACTGTGAATAGTAATGAAAGAGATAACTAATAATAGAAATATTTGTGTGTTACAGGTAGCGGATGCAGGTGTAACCCGAAGGAAACAACTCCTCCAAAGCAGAGAGGAGAGGATGTCCAAATTCAACGCTGCACCGATTGTTCCATATTCTACCCACCCGGGTATTATTCTTCCCTTATCAAACTCCTCCCGCAACAAGCAGAATAATGGACTAGTTGATGACATAATCAGAAGAAGAATGATAATGCTGCAAAAATGGTAAAAAGTGGCAGCAGCAGGAGGTTCCAGAAATGATTTGGAAATTGGATTACCTTTGAATGCAAAAACAGAAGCTGAGTTATCAATGGCTCAGAACCAGAATGGGTTTAACAATCGCCGTTCCACCAACGCCACGCGGACATATCCTGGCACCGCAGCCCGACTCTCTACAACCGCGACAACAGCTGCGACTACCCCGCTTGTGGACGGCTTCTCCCCCTCCGCCAGGAGTCGTCCAGCCACAGAAAGTGCTCCCACTGTGTTTGTACGACCATTATCCCGGTCTCAGTTGGCTCCGGTACATGCTGGGGGAGGTGGGGGAGCATTGCCACTGTCCCCAATGTCCACCTCCCACCTAAATGAACTCCCCTCATCTAGAAGTCTGCTCCCACCACCCATTGCCAACCGACCAATTTCGCTAGAAACGCCGCGACCTGACTCTGAACGGCATCGCAACCTTTATCTGGGTGCTCCAATCTCTCTGAATAATAATGGTGGTAGTGGTGGTGGTAGTGGGGGTCATCATAATAATACCCCTTCGAACAACCCCTCCACTGTCCAGAAGGACTATTTAGATTCTACTGTAACCGCTGCCGAGCAAGTAAGACTCCCCACGAGTTCACGGACTAGTAAAAATAAAGGCCATAGTGATAGAAATAGTCTGGATGGGGGGAATAGTGTAGTGACCTTGCAACCCTCTAAGAGAACGTTATTAGACTCTGTAAGTAGTGGTGGTGGTGGTGGTGGGGGCGAGGATGGCAAGATGAAACTGGCCGAGTCCTCAATTCTGTGCCCATACTGTAGAAAGTGCAGATGTGAAGCCTGTTCCACTCCTCGACCCCTTCCTTCCCGCTGGATTTGTTCGGACACCATCCACTGTGGACCTGAACCTCTACTCGACTATGTCACCTGCCTCTGTTGTGTGAAAGCACTTTTCTATCACTGTGGCAAAGACCATGAACCCGATGGGGGTGTAATGTGTGCTGACAAACCCTGTTCGTGTGCCCCACACCGAAAATTTTGGAGGTGGGGGTGCATGGGCGCGATGAGTGTAGTGATTCCGTGTCTCTGTTTATACTGGCCGTGCAAAGGGGTCATTCGCTTGACGGAGAAAGCCTATCAAAAGTATCACAGTCACGGGTGCAGTTGTGTTCAACCGGCTGGGGTGGCAAGTAAGCAACAGCAGCAACAACAACAGTCACACACTTCAGGAGGACATACTTCGGAGGATGAAGAGCATCATCATCACCATCATATTCCTCCTCCTAATCGCAGTCGACACACCACCCATCACCAAATACGCCACGCTTCATCTCCACTACCCCCACTTCCGCCAGTCATTGTCCCTCGTACAACAATTCCAGGGGGAGTATCCACACCAGACAGAACCAACGCCACGTCAACCACTACTTTTCTTCCGGGAAAGAAAAAGTGATTAATTCCTCCCACAACTGACCCACACATCCGTAAAATTCCTCCCTTACCAACCCATCCCAAGAAAAGGAAAGCAAAAGAAAGCAAAAGTTATTACAGAGAAAGAGTCAGGATCGTTTATTTGTGTGTAAATGTTTTGCCATTGCTGCGCGAAGAAAGAAAGAAATAAAATCCAACCACACAACAAAAATCAAGTATTTTTTCGTAAAATTCGAATAAAATGGGACAAAAAATATCTTTGTATGCAAATATGCGTAATAGAAAGCAAGAAAAGAAAGAAACTGTGTACAAGTGCAGCATAATACTAAAATAATAAAGAGTATAGCGTAGCCAGTCACGATTTATTACAAAAATAACGAGGGAGAAAGCCAGGCAGGAGAAAGTTAAGAAAGAGAGCACTTATAAAAAAGCTCTCTTCTCACAATTATTATTCAGTTATATTATTAATATTTAGATAACAAACATATAGACTACATTACTATTATTATTGTCATCATCATAATTATACAATTATTCTTGTTATTATTATTATTATTATTATACTATTTTATTATATTAATCAATACATATTTCAAGACTGACTTCTGATCATGATATATTATTTAACATAATGATAATAATAATAATAGTAGTTAAGTAAGAACTGTGAACTGATTGAGCTAAAATACACATTATAGAGAAATGATACTGGCACCACCACCCCCACTACAACTACTATATAAACTAAACTATACTACTGGAATTCCAAAGAAATACTTTTCTAGCCAACATGCATAATTTCATTGATTTGATGAGCAGTTATTATCATTATATTATTATCATTAGTAGTGCGATACACCTTCCTCTTACAATTATTACTATATGATGATGATAAGCATAAGTATACTGATATTTTATAATTAACTACGTCAACAACGGCGTCACGTCATTTAAATATTATTATTTTCCAGAGAATTTTTCTATTTGTTTTTTTGAGCACATTATGATGCTGCACGGCGGAGACAAACTACTTCCAGTTTATTTATTTAATAATAATTATATAAAATTAGAATGATATATGTCATGACATTATTATTTAATTTATCTTAATCTTTACCACAGCTTTACAATACGGTTTATAATAGAATTCACTTGTCTGTCATCATTATGTTCATCGTCAATCTGAATTGTACACTCTGCAATATAATGCTCAATCAAGACGTTGATTTGATACCACCTACCATTTTACAATTTGAACTATAGAATTTCATTCTACTGTAGTAAGTAAAAATTCAAAATTTAATAGTTGCCCTTAATTTGAGAGATCTGTGGGTATTTTAATAAGTTTTTAAAATAAAATTGTATCTGTTCATCAAATTAGTTATGATCCTTACAAATTGTCGAGAGAACACTTAACCATTGTTTAATGCTTGATTTTGATTTGAAGCGCAATCTACCTTGCTATCCCTCTGTTCGTTCCCTTAATTATTGTTAGAATTAGAATTATTAATTATTTTATTTTAAAATACTTTTCCTTGTACTACAGTTATTAAGTAGTCCCGGTAGTACCTATAATTGTTCACCTACTGCCTGCTACTACTACTATAAACCTACATAATATGCATGTTATATAATAATTAGCACCCACACATAATCGCATAATAACCCTTACATATTATATGGAAATGTTATATGCCTCTCCTTTTCTTCGTAATTATAATAATAATTTAGTAATAATAATAATAATAAAATGTAACTAAAATAAATAGAGCATAAGAAGGAGGTCCATCAGGAACTAAACGCCTAGTCACAAACATATAATAATTTATACAAAATAAATGAATGAAATACTTTTGAAAGCCTTATTAACGGTGATTATGATGATGATGATGATGAATTAAGCGAGAATAAAAAGATGTACAGCATGAACTCGAACACTAATATGATCTTGTACTTGTGTCCATTATTTGCATATACATAAATGATTGATCAATAATCTCACTTTTTTGCATATTAATTCCGAAATAAGGGCAAATCATTGATTAATTCGTAGATTATTGAACCATAATGCAAATGCATGTTGAGCACATGTTGGAGAAAAATTGTTTAAAAATATGGCATGCTTGGTTTTGACTACTTTTCTAAATTTCCCTTTTGTATAAATATTCTTCTTTTTCTTGGAGAAACCAACACGGAAATGCGGAGATGAGGATGATGATGATGGCGTCTCGTATAAAATATACTTACTTACTTGCATATGGACTGGCTTACATTGCATGGAGGAGGCGATTATTGAGTGAGCCATATGTTAATCTCAGCAGAAGTAATATGTATGTATGACCAAGAAGAAGAAGTAAAGCAGTCAGGATGTACGTATTCAAGTGGGACGACGACGACGCGACCCCAAAGAAAGATGAAGTAAAATACAAGAAGAAGTAGAAGAGGATGCATGAGATGAGATGAGGTTCGTTTTTTTGGAACTTGAGCACATCTGCCTGCTCCCAGTTAGTTTAGTTTAGTTACTTACTATACTACATCTTCTTGCATGAATGTGTTGTTTGGAGGATAATAAAGCAAGAAGAAGGGCTCCTGTTTCCGTGTAAATAGTGGAACGAATGAACAGGGTCCCTCCTATATGACGACATGCATGATATAATGATATCCAGTCTGGAATAGGACTAAGCTCTGTTAATCCCATCCAGAGACCAAACCAAGCCATGATTCACTTTTGTCCAAGCAAAGTAGTAATTACATAAAACAACACAAGCCAGCATAATCTACTGTTGTGTAATAAATAATAATATACATATCTCTGTATACATACATATGTAGCAAAGAAATAAGGAAAGAAGAACTCGTGCATCTTTTAAGGAGATTTATTTGGTCATTCAGATTCAATACCAACCAAACCAAACCAACCAACCCCAACTTTCCCCACGAATGCATACATACATACAGAATACACCTTACCTTACCTTTTTAACTTGTTCATTTCATTTCATTCATGATTCTGTCTCTCTCTCTCTCTCTCTTCCACTGCTCATCATCATAATATAATCATCATCATCATCATCATCTCCTTTATTTTACCTTCCATTCCACTATACTATCGCACTACCTTTTAGGGAATCGTAAATAAATGGAATCACCCTCACCCACCTTCACCATCAACCAACAACCATCACCTCCACCTTGACTGACAATTATTACAATGACAAGGAGAGAATAATAAAATAAAACGATCTTCCTTTCTTGATTTGATCCTGATCAAGTTTTTGGCATTAAATGGAATGGATGCATCGATCTTCACAAGACTTGCATGCTCGCATGGCGTTTTATTTAGGGTTAAAAGATTGCAGTACAGTAGGCAGCAGGAGGGAAATAATTATTACGTAATTTTATGAGGGACCATTGGAACCAAATGGTGTGTATGTATGTATGTGTGTGTGTGTGTGTGTGTGTGTGTGTATGTTGGTAACTTCACAGTTCGTAAAAGTACTGGTTGGTGATGAGAGAAAGAGAGATTTTCTGGTAACTTGTGGCGCAGGATGAATATAAAAATGCAGTCACAGTGTAGGTTTAATTGTTTAAAATCAGTTTACTCTGCCACGGGAGCAGCAAGCAAGCAATATATATGAGTACAATTGCCACCACTGTTTGTTGGATGGATGGATGTTTAATAACCCTGCAATAAAATAAAACACTTCCTCGCCCCTGGCTGCGATATTGCTGGGCCCAAGCCAAGCTAATATTTTGTAGCATAACATAATAACTTGTATGTGTAGAGAGTTCATCTCATCCCTTGAACTGGAATAATAATAATAATAAGGATGCATTTCGGGACATGAGATGATGAGGATGCATGTGGCAGGAACTGATGGATGGATGGATCTGATGATGATGATGTGGGTGGAGTGTGAACCTTTTGGATAAGCAGCAGGTCTTCTTCTTCTCCTCCTAAAATGTCCAGTAGTGTGAAGGGAAATCTTTATAAGTGAGTGGTGCATGAGTGATAAGAAGGGCAAAGTTGTTGGCCAAGAAGTTTTGAAAATGTCATTGTGTCCTGAGGAATGAAAGGACCCTTCTTTTTCTTCTCGTAGGTCTTCAGTATATGGGACTTATGACATGAGTCATGCAGACTATGTAAAACTTACTTGAACTAAAAGTCCTTGGTTGGATTGGATTATTGTGTATTGTAGGAAACCTCAGCCAGGATATGGTTTTGGAGGGACATGTGACTTTTGTGAGACAGCAGGGATGCGAGATGATCCTTCTTCTTCCTCTGTGCAGTGCCTTCCAAGGGAGACTTTATTCTTGGACAGGAGGGAAAGGAAAAGGAAGCGGATGGGTGCATACAATGAGATTGGTTCAAGATACAACTAAAACTTGTTGTTTGATTCTCCTCATTTTGAGAGTATTTTAAGGCAAGAAGGAGACTCAGAGGACAGAACAGGACAGGACACAAGGGATAAACCCATGTATTATTATAGTTAGTATTATAAGGGACTCTTCTGAAACCGAGGCATTGTTCTCATCCCCACCAAAAGTTGAAGCTGCTTGAAGGAGAATTGGTTGGTTGTCATTCAGTTCTCAGCAAAAGAGAAAAGTTGCAGGCAGACTACACAGACATTGATTTTCTTTAACCATATGCTCTCATTTCCGGTCTCCCTTTGCTTGAGTGGAGTTCAATTGATTGTCTATTCTATTATTCACTTTATCCCTTCATTCATAACCTCGACATCAACCAACCAGCCAAGCCAACCAACTAACTTAACCTCTCTCTCCAGTAGTTGGTTGGTTTGGTGTGCATGAGTTGATGGAGTCAACGAATGATGATGATATTTCATATTATACTGTGGTTGAAGGATGTTGGATGAAATATTGCATTAGATTGGATCCATGTCACATCATATAAAAGAAGAGAGGACGGACAAATTTCAATCACCACATCCTGCCAGATCCTAAACTAAAGTGAATGCTTTAAATGAGGATGATGATGAAATGCTGCAGAGCTACCAACCAGCAGCGACAGTACAGTAGTAGGTTTGGGTTTATTATGTCATTCACAATTTGTCTGGCTTGCATGTACAGGAAGATGAATGTATTTAATTTATTGTATCAAACAATAGTGTGGAATATTTTGATATCAAAATTTTAGGTTTTAATTGATAATAAATAATAATAATATTCATGGGACTATTCATTATAATAGTTAGCGAGTAGTTTTGAACACCTTGTTAATGCTGGCCATCATGTCTTTAACATGCTCTTGATCACTTGTAACAGTTCCCACAAGATTTTGCACACTCTGGTGTTGAATTGACACAAATTCTTTAAGTGGCATGAGTGAAGTAGATTCAATGCTATAACGGGGAATGGTTCGACCCTCGTTGGTTGATTTATGAAGACGTATTTGAGACAGTAATTCATTCAACCGACCTTTATACTGGGTGGGAGAGTTTAGTTCATTGTCCATTTCTTCTAGCTTCTTTTTCAGGACTTCTTCATCCGAATGGAGAGTCGTTCCTTGTTTTCGCATTAGCTCTTGGCGACAAATTATCTATTAAACAGAAAATACCATCAGATAATTTAACTAATCATTAGCAATATATTGCTAATCGTAATATTTTGACGAGAGGAACCACTTTAAACACTTTCCAAGAATTCTAAAATTCACGGTGGATCTTCGTACCGGAATGATTAATTAATACATATATGTATTAATTTTTAAAATGTTTGCTTACAGAAATTAAGCGATGAGACAAAAGAATGTGATTGCGCTTCATCTGTAGCAGTTCAGCAGTCATATTAGCATGACGATTTAGCAGTGATGCAACATCTTCTCCAATCAATTTTAGCCGGGCGTCATGTTGAAGAGTTTCTTTCTGTATTTTAATAAATAGAACAAATATTAGTAAATCTATTAATTGCATGCATTATGTATGAAATCAAGTGCGTGTGGGCACCTCTTGCCACTCAATTCTACTTTTGAGCGCTTCAATTCCAACTAGCGGAATAGGAATCATTAAAAGTGGATCTGGATTATCTTCTTGTGCCTTTGTCCAAACTCTTATATCAATTCCTACATAGTTCAAAACAAAACAAATTCAGGATGATTTCATTTTTTGAAACTGTATCCAAAAATCAGGGAGGCATGTATGTTGCTTACCATCCGGTGGGGATTCCAAGTAGCGTTTCAACTGTTCAGGACTCGGTTTCACTTTTGGATTGATATTAGTAATTCCAAGCGTTTCAAGCTGCGTCTTTAAATGAGGCTGGCATAAGGCAGCAGCCATATCAGTGGCAGAAATACGTCGAAGAGTGTTTCTGTCTTCTGCAAATAGAATGACCACCGTGGACTCTTCACTGGCAGCCTTCGTTCCAGAAAATCGTAGAGTAATGTTGGGCCTGTGCAACATTTGCTGCATGGTGGTAACAATGTTTGTCTCCTCCGCTGTGATTTTATCCTGTGGTTTCTTAAAGTTGATAACCACCAGACCATCCTCATTGCTATCAGTATACATGTACGCATAACCCACAGCTTTGAATCGGTAATATGGATTAAGTTGGTTGTAAGTGACGGGGGGCATTGTTTGAGAATAATAACCCTTTCCAGCACCCCAACATGACTGCACGTAATTTAAAGTCCCCAAAGCGGTATCCCTATCATCTCCAAATTTATGGCAAGCATTCAAAGATTGGTGGAAGGCCTGCCCTTCATCAATTTGTGGTTGTTGCTGAACTTGTGGCTGACCCAAAGTGAAGGGTTGTTGTTGTTGGGGTTGACCCAAAGTGAAGGGTTGTTGTTGTTGGGGTTGACCCAAAGTGAAGGAGGGCAGTTGTTGGGGTTGTGGAGGCTGTCCAAAAATTGAAGAGGTCTGACCTGTTGAATTATAATGTAAAATTCTTTCATTAACATTCATTCATTCATCGTCATATGTATGTGATAAGTTTACACATCTTCTCAACCAGATACAAGTTGCCAACACTTTACCTGTGGTATTGAACGATGGAAAAGAAAACGTTGGCGCAGCAGGTCGCGGTGTAGCGCCGAAACTTGTACTTAATTGCGGAAGAGCGAAGCTGGTGGAGGGCTGAGAAGAGACCGGCGTGCCGAATGAAAAACTGGGTTGTTGAGGTTGCGGTGCAGCGCCGAATAGAGATGGTGCAGCTGCCGCCATGTCGATTGCAACCAAACCAAGTAGTTAATTAATTTTTAGTAATTGATAGTGATATTCCAAATTCCAAAAAAGTAAATTTCCCAACAACATGCAACACTGATTGTGAGAGCAGAGTTTTGGTTTGAGTGAGACGATTCCCACCATCACTTTTTTGGGGATTGCGGGAAGAGAACTGTGACTTAAGTTGGCGTACGTCACGCTCCAAGTTGGCATACACTATGAAATGCTGCAAAAAATGTATGTTTCAAAATTTCTTAAAACTATAAGCAGTTTCGTGTTAAAACTTAATAATTTGCGAAATAGAACTAATTTATTATTTAATGTAAATAAAAGTTATACAGTACAATTGCTTAAATTGCTTAAGTTTTTAAACTTAATGTTTTTGGATTTTTATGGAAGATGAATTTAATTAGAAATTCAGAAATTCATTGGTAATCAGAAAGAAACTATTCTATAAGTCCATTTTTTCAGAAATCTTAATAATCCATTAAAATTTCATCTGAGAACGTGAGCATTTCATTCATGCACCAATCAATGTTACACGTGGTTGGCCAACATCATGGCTGTATGTCTCTAACTATATGCTATACGAATTTTCTCGTGCTGCTGCTGCTGATTTTCTACTACTTACGATTACGAATAATATTATTCTCGCAAGATTATCGCAAAAACTTTCTACAGCCCAAATCTTAAAGTAATTTATAGCGTAGTTTAATAATTAGTGAACGGTAAGGTGTGCCCGGAGTGCTGGAAGAAAGGGTGATGGGAGGAGTTGGTAGTTTTGAACTCCTACAGAATCTTTACTTTAATAAATAATATAGGGACATCTTACTTCAAAGACGTAGCAGTCCAGTCATGTCGCTTTTTAGTCAATTGATTCGCAATATTGCTCGCTCGAGCAGATCACAGTTTTCTGGAACTGCAAGAAGTTTGCGAGAAGCGAGTGGGAGTGTGGTCATCCCATCAAGGAGCCTTCTTTCCTTTGGACAACCCACGTTGGAGTCACATGCAGAGTTTTTTGGGGGACCGATGGAGGTGGGTACTTATTAAATAGTTGAATTTAATACGCTACTGATGATTGTTTATTTATAAAATAAGCTGAAATTGTATCTAATTTGTTTTTTACTATTCCTAGATTATGCCCGGGTTGTATAGAGAAGAACTAAAAAATCGTCGTACTTCTTTGTGCGACATGGTCCTTGAGTGGTCATCCAAAACCAGCCCTAGAAATTCAGATTTGAGCCATTTGATCTTCATTCCAGCCGCCAGAAAGAAATATATGACTGAAAATATTCCTTATCCGTTTCGACAAAATTCAAACTTTCTTTACCTGAGTGGCAGCTTGGATCCGGAAGCACTCATTATTCTTTGTGTCAATCGAACAGAGCAGGTGCACATGATTTTTCTAGCGGATCCAGATCCAATGGTTAGATTTATTTATATGGCAGTAATAAAATGATAAAAATAAGGAAACGTGCAATGTGTTTTTTTGTGTTTCCAGTCTGAACTCTGGGATGGTCCGAAAACATCGGTGAAAGGGGCTGAGGGTCATTACGGGTTTGACAGAGCTTTTCAAATGTCAGAATTTGATGGATTTGTTCGTGAATTTTCCCGTTTAACTAGTAAAGTTAAAGTCTGGTGTGAAGAGAAGGAGATTGTGGAGAAACTTTTGCAGCCTACATATGGATTTGAATTAAAGGACACAGAATCTCCAAAGGTTGATATAATATCCTATTTAGTTAAATTCAACAAGTATATATGCATATATTATAAGATTGGGTTTGTTATTATTCTTGCAGTCAATGATCGATGCCTTGCGTGTCATAAAATCCCCTTCCGAAATCAGCCTTCTCCGGCAATCTTGTAAAATCGCTTCCGAAGCATTTCAAAAAACGATCCAGTTTTGCGCAGAAAAATGTGCGGAAGATGAACCTCTTAGTGAACATCAGATTTGGGCAAAAATTGACTATGAATGTCGGATTCATGGAGCAGATCGCCTTGGTACGTATTGAATTTAACAATGCATTTTACAATGGAGTTAATAATTGATTGTATCTCAAGCGTTGCGTCTCTTCTTTTTTTAGCCTATCCCCCCGTCGTGGCTTCAGGCCCCCGTGCAAATGTGATCCATTACGTATTCAACAGTAATAAGTGTGACTCCAAGGAACTCGTATTAGTTGACGCTGGTTGTGAATTTTTCGGATATTGTAGTGATATTACTCGCACGTGGCCCGTTTCGGGTAAATTTGCTGACGACAGGCATCGGAGTCTATACGAAATGTTGCTACAAGTACAAGTAGAGCTAATCAAACAAGTCCAACCAGGAATTTCCCTTGATCACTTATTCCGAGTTATGAGCAGGCTTTTAGTAAAAGGATTAGAAGAATTAGGCATTATCAAATCTGGTCTGGGGTCAAAGAGCAAATCCGACGTTGCTCTCCGCTTTTGTCCTCATCATGTTGGCCATCACCTCGGAATGGATGTTCACGATACGCCATCCATTGAACGAAATGACCCTTTACAACCCGGCATGATTATTACAATCGAACCAGGAATTTATATCCGAAATGTGCCTACTCAAAGAGAAATTTTAACTTCAGCAGGGAAAGAATTTATCGGAATTGCGATGCGAATAGAGGATGATGTTCTTGTTACACCAGACGGCCAAAACGTATTGTCAGCAAGTTGTCCAAAACACATAGAAGACATTGAACGCTGGGGACATATCAACTTGGCCAAAAGTGTTAGCAGATTTTAATTTTTGTTAAATGATAATAACTGTTGCATTTTGTTTCGCCTTGTTTTAACTGTTATGATTACGAATGCGGTGGTGACAATAATAAAACAACTTCTAATCGAAGTCAATTAGCCCATACATACAAAACCAACTTGTTTTTAAAAGTGTAACGTTGCATTTATTTTTAACGAAAACATTTCGAGATGCTTTTAAAATTAAGTAAGATGATGATGATCTCTGGCTTACTATCATTATAAAATTACTTTGTAAGTATTCCTCCACGGAAACAGACGAAACAAGTCTTAAAAGTATCATGCATCGCATCTTTCTCTTTTTCCATCCATCCAAAGACTAAAACAACTTGACATTAATTAATAATAAGACTTCTTACATTGGATTAAATAAAACAAGAAGAAGTTCTTCTTGTATATACCACACCACCACCATCAGCAATATATAGCAATAATAGTAGAAGAAGAAGAAGCTTGTAATCCATCAATTGACATTATCCTTCATCCAAACAAGTAGCAAGTAATTATTAATCCATAATAATAATAATAATTCAATAAAACATTCCAACTAACTCTTTCTTTCCTTTTCTCTTATGATAACAAATGATAAGCTCTGCCTGAAGGAAATAAGAAACTATTGCTAATAAATAATAATAATCGAATAATTATATTTTGGAATGGAGATGAGGATAAGAAGTTATATATTTTAGAGTAGTCAGAGTTAGTTGAGTTAAATTAGTTGTTCAAGGTCTCATCACTACTCTTCTTCCAAGACAGATTTTACATGACCCGTCATCATGTATACCACACACCACACGACGACCTCACTACTACTTATGTACTGAAGTAGATAGATACTCTGTCAATATATAAAATAGACTGCTTCGATTTTTCCCGAATTTAAATAATAATAATTAAGAGGAGGAGTTTCATCTTCATCGTCGTGTTCTATATGTCATATGTAAATCCAATAATAAAACTACTACCACTCTAATTTCTCTGGGTACTGTCCAGACAAGCAGGCGGCACAGTGACCAATCTTTTTGGGATCTTTTTCTCGAATGTTGTAGGTCACAGCACTTTTTAATCCTTCAAGCGAGAGGTAGACCAAACTGTCGGCTCCTTTAAGGATAATAATAATAATCAATGGTTAATTTATTATTAGTGAATAGTATGATAGTTAATGACCATGATCATTTAGTGAGCATGTGGTGGTAGGGTTGAAGTGCATTTCTGTATCTATATTGATATTCTCTCTTACCAACTGAAGCAGCAAGTTGTGGGGCATCCAATTTGTTTGCGATAAGCTCTTCCCGAGTGGGAATGTTGATGCCCATGTAGCAAGGATATTTTATGGGAGGAGACGCTACTCTTATGTGGACCTGAAATACAAGAAGGAAAAGAAGTTCAATTTTAAGTTGAAGCTAATTATTTTATGCCATGTATAATTAATGACCTATATTTATTTATTTATAGTGAACTCACCTCTTTTGCACCAGCATCTCGCAACAATTTGATAATGGGACCAATCGTGTTTCCTCGAACGATGGAGTCATCAATGAGAATGATCTTTTTTCCGTAAACGTTGTCCATCAAAGCACCAAATTTCTTAGCCACTCCAAGTTGCCGAAGTCGCGTGGATGGTTGGATAAAGGTTCGACCAACGTAGCGATTCTTGCAAAGGACTTCCGCAAAGGGAATACCAGATTGTCGTGCGTATCCATGTGCAGCGGCTGTTCCTGATTCTGGGACTGAACTCACTATGTCAGCATCACATGGGGCTTCTTTTGCCAACTCTTTGCCACACTGCATTCTCACGGTGTAAACTGATTGACCTGTAAAATTCAATAATTAAAAATAAGTTGAGTTAGTTAAGCAAGGGATACAATTGGGAAGAATAAATACCTTCAAAAATTGAATCAGGTCTGGCGAAATAGACATATTCAAAGATGCAAAATGCCGGAAGTTTGTCGTCCGGTCTGTCAACATGACCCAAACTTTTGACCCCATTCCTGGTTAACTCAACAATCTCTCCGGGCTCAACTTCTCTCACGTACCGAGCACCGATCGCCAAAAATCCTGAAGATTCCGAAGAAATGACCCATCCTTCAACACTCGCGTCAATTTTACCATTGACATTTTGAATGTCTTGGTTATGATAGCGTTTCCCAGAAGAAGTAACAGGCATGAGTTTGGCAATGCAAAGTGGTCGATTCCCGTACGGATCTCGAACTCCGTAAATTCGGTCCCCATACATGAGTACAAGTGCATAGGACAACGGGCTTAATTTCATGACATGTTTAATTCGTGCAACCCAATTGGGACCGTCCAACTCTCCCTCAGGGGGATTTAGGCAAAGGGCTTGTGTAATGAGTTCAGAGTCGGACATTGTAGACAAACCAGACCCTCGATCGAGTACCTATATAGCAGAATTTAAATTTAAATTTAATTACCAATTATTGTTCCATCCTTCCTGATAAAATACAAATCCAAGACTTGTCACCTTTTTTCGAAGAGATTCTGCATTGACCAACTCTCCATTGTGCGCCACAGCTAGTGGTCCGTGTTGCGTGTGAACTACGAAAGGTTGGCAATTCTCCGCTTCTGAAGCAGCCGACGTAGAATAGCGCGTATGACCAATGCCCACATTACCTTTGAGTCTTTGCATAGCATTGTCATCAAATACTTGGGACACAAGACCCATTCCTTTATGAATGTTGAATCTTTTGGTGTCTTCTCCTTTCGATGTCACAATCCCAGCACTTTCTTGTCCTCTGAAATTAATAATAGTCAATACGTAAGTAATCAATCATGAATTTCTAAGCACAAGGATTAATTCATACAAATTAGCATATATATTCTCTTACCTGTGCTGTAAAGCTACCAACCCGAGACAAATGATTTGCGCTACATCAATTTGTGTTGGCCAATCGCCAGCCGCAATGCAGCCGAAAACTCCACAATTATGAGTTATCCCAGCTTCATCTTTATTAGCGTAGAGAGAAAGAGATCCAACATCAGGGGTGGTGGCATCAGAAGAAGGGTCCTTGCTCCTAGAACAAGCCCCTTTTGAAGAGCAGCAGGGTTTTTCCGTATTATCCATCGGAGAGGAGAGAGATGAGGAACAATTCGCGGTGGTCACAGTCGCGGTCTGAAACTGTGTGTGGGGTCAAAGAAACTTAAATTGTGCTTATAGTTAGGCAAATACACTGCGTCTGAATAAGTAATGCAAGTAACAATTGGAGCACAAGGTTCAAAGTAATTGGACTGGCTCAGAAAAGAGTTAAATGAGAAATAAGAAGCAATCAATCAAATCATTCTCATCCAAGATGATGATGATGCTGGTGGTGCTGATCTTCATCCAATCATACATCCATCCATCCATCCAGGAGAAATTAGTATAAATTACATTAGGTAGCAGTGGACAAGAAAGAAAGGATAACATACAGTGGCTGCTACTGATGCTGTGGAACATACAGTGCATATCTTATCGAGTGTCGCAGTGTCGCTGTGAGTGGTCATGATGATGATGGCAGATATTGTGTCGTATAATAAGCAAGTAATGGTATTTGCATTATGATGTCTTAAAAGAAATAAATGTGGTGGTGGTGGTGGTGAATTGCATGGCGAGAGATGAGATAAAGCCCTGCTGTTAAGTTAGCTAGTTAATGTAATTAAATACATCGCATAATAATATATTCCTCCATCCAAGAAGCGTTTCTCGTGACAGATTTTTCAATATTTCAGCCACACATAGCCACACTACTAATAAATATATAATATAATGAAATAAAATAACTACTGAAACTGAACGGATGAGATGAGACGAATAAATAATCATAACCAACGGATAATAATCTGTATCTGACTGACTTGAGAAGGATATATATATTTATTACAAACATGCACACAAACGATGATTAACAGACCGTTCTTGATATGTGATCCTCTGAATTGATCACAGCTGAATCTATAATGAAATGACCAGATTTCACCAGTTTATGGTTCAAAAGCAATTCAACTGAAGACATCATCATCATATCATCCATCCGTCTTACGAAATCTGACCGCTTCCTTGCAATCAGAGGATGAGAACCTGATACCAGTAAGTAATTAAATACTTGATGATGACGGTGGTGGTGGATAAAGTTTAAAAACATTTCTGGTTCAGTTCAGAGGTCATGCTGCTCAAGTTTGCTGCCTGACTTGTTGGAAGTTGAACCTTAATTCTTTCCTTTGTAAACTTCTGTTAATTTGTACTATTTACATTATCATCAAGGGAATATTATATGTGCTTGCTATGGTTGTGCCAAGCCAAGCTTCATTTATTTTTTTCAAGTCATGGCATGCGTATTGTATTGCGTATTGCGTCATACAATTTAAGTGGAGACGAGTTTGTTTTACGAGCAAATATGTTGTTGACAATTACTAGGAAATAATAAAATTAATATCATGAGCAAATTATTCATCTTAATTTTTGGGAACCTTCTTCCTTCAGAAACCATTCAAATGTGTAAAATGCAATTTTTTCCGTCAACTTCAATGAGAGATTCGGACTCTTGTACTAATTTTGCCATTAGTCAAATGGAATTGAATTAACCCAGAAGATTTCGACAGACAAATGTTGTTGATCATGATGTCTCACAATACTGTTGACACCAGAAAAACCCTATATTTTCCTGTACAGAAAGAGTAAAAGTCTGCTGCTGGATTGGTGGCATACTTATACATTCACTAAAGAATCTACAGAAGAATTGCGAAATGTTGGTCATGGAGTTCAGAGCACCATGCATGAATAATGATGATAAGCCAACTCACATGCTTTATGCTGCGTCAGTCGTGATCCGCCCCAGAAACTCGCCAATCGGACAAGAGTGTGTGTATGCGATGTTTATGTATATGATTATAATTATAGTGGTAAATGACGCCACGATCAAAGTTGACCATTTTACTCTTCAAATTAGTGTCAAATGTACAGAAAATGTGCAAATCTGTCAAGTCTAATCAAGAATGTGGTAGTTAGATAAGCTTCCTTATCCAATAAGACAAGCAAGCCACACCTTAATGGCTAAATAATAAAGCTAGACCAAGCCAACCTCCCACACAGATGATAAGGAAGATTTGCTTGCTTGCTTATCAAACTTGGGTTGTGTTGAAATACGTACCTTATGACTTGTGGTGGTGGTGGGGATGATGAGCTCAGATCAGATTTCTTCAAGGCGATTTCAAGCAAAGAATTGAATAATATCTCGATTTCTTTAATTCTGTCTCACTTTCCTCTCTGTCTCTCTTTCTGAGCAAAATATTGAGATGAACAAATAAGTCTCCACTTTTACATGTGTGTGCACTTATGTAAATGAAATGAAGAGACAGAAAACCTTGCTATTTAATAATAATCTTTCTTCTTGTTCTGCTAATCCTCAAACTCGAAAAACTTCTTATTTTGTATGTTCACTTTTACTGCATGAATTCATGTGTGTGTAACTTGAGACACTTCCTTCTTTATCATCCTCAGAGGAATAATATGATGATACTTGATTTGTGTTGCTGTCAATTCAATGGAAGAAACCAGGTTATGTTGCATTATAAAAAGCATGCATTCATACACGGACTACTGACTTTTGAGTGACAATTAAAAAACCAGACGAGACAATTAATATTAATATTCGCAATAATGTAAGTCTGTCTGATCTGACTCAAGTCACAATTGAATTTGTACTGAAGTTTCGTTTTCTTGTCCGGCTAGACGAATATTTTTTTGTATCTTGCAAATTATTAATGCAAATATCTTCCTTATGCTTATTCCTTTTGGGTTGATCGTACCAGTCAACTTGGCGACTGGTGAGGGTATAAAGTCCAGTGTATATCTTCTTGGTTTTTAATTTTGCACAAATCCTGATTTAATAATTAAAGAAATGACTGACTGAGGACTAATCAAGACTTGTATAAAATGTCTCGTGAATTAAATGTGATACTTATCGTTTTTAAGTGTCTTATCTGATGCTTGGTTGGTGGGAAAGAAATATTTAGCGTGTGGAGTGGATGGATGTATCAAATTGTTTCTGAGAGAGGATGTAAATAAGTTAAAGTTAGTTAAATAAAATAAAGTCCATCAGTATCAGTGGTAGTCAGTAGTTGGATGGATGGTTGTGTTTATATAAGAATTCTAACCTTTCTAGCTTTACTTTAAGGCTTTATGCTCCATTTGCACGCATATGGATTTGTCTTTTTTTGGATTAAATGGGGGTATCCATGTTAGTTACTGGAGAACAACCATCTTAAAATTGTGAGGAGAAAGAAGGTGTCTTATGTTTTTTTAGTTCAATTGTTAAAAAATAGGATGGTGACGCATCCTGGACTGGACTGGACTGGGACCTTATATATGTAAACTACTATTTGATAGAGGCTTTAATTTATATTATGTACGCATTGTTGTGTGTCATATTTCTTAGGCAAGCGCAAGGTTATACTTATAATTAAAAAGGATACTAGAAAATTTGAATTGAAATCATATTAAATCTTCCACTACCTCATCCACTACTGTAGATACCTATACAATTTGTGTTCGTAGTTTTGAACAGAAATGTTGCCCCAGTCAATTAATGTGTTGTTGTTTATGTTCTGACTGAGGCTGGAAATTATCGGTATTATGTAATAATTAATAATGTCGCCACAATTTGTGATAACAAACAAATTAAAGTTTGCTTGCTTTCTGAGATTTGTTATGTATTTCTTCTTCTTCTGTGAATGGTACTGATTGTGTGTTATCAAAGGATAAGAAAAAAGATACAGCTTTGTTGATTTAGAAATATTCACACAGGAGAAGAAGATTATTTTATTGAGACGGAGAGAAAAACAACAACAAAGTCAATTCAATTCATGAGAGATTAATTTGTTATTATTACAAACTTTGATTATTTGCTTGTTTCTTGGTATGAGAGAGCAAGGGTTAGTTTCGAAATTTGTAAAATATAATGAGATGGAATAATTTAACATGGAACAAGCCCAAGTGAAGATTATAAAATTATTCATCCAGACTAAATTTCGCCAACATAAACCAGATTATTCTAAATGAATCCAATCCATCTTCTTCCAATTGGTAAAATCTGCATATATATTATGCATGATATGTGATAAGATGAGTTCATTATCACTTTTAATCATTTTCTGAAATAGTGAACGCTTTGGACGCGTAGCATCAAGTATCACATAAGTGCAGATCGGATACTGATTAATCTTAAGTACATCTCAATTTCTCCGCCTAATGGATTGTCTCGTTACCTTAAAATTAGCGAGTCCTAATAGCGACGGATTAAAGTTTATTTTTAGAAGCAATCAATCCAAGCTAATAAATAATAATGCAAGCGTGTTAAGTGTGGGGATTTTTATTTGATACTTAAATTCCGAACGGAAGGATGGATATTGTAAATCCCTATTTCATATTTCATATTTGAATTATTCAAATTCCAATATATATATTATCCTTTATTGTACTACAATTTTAATTGTATTACTTTATTTTTGATCTAATATTTAAATCAGCTACAAAAGTTGATATTGGTGATATATAAGTTGAATGAGATGCTATAAGTTGGTGGAATATGGAGTGCGGAATGGGATTAATTAACTTATCAGGAATGAAATTAATGAATACAAATTCGAAAACAAAGTTGTTTGTGTAGTGCTTGAACAGATCAGGCCAGAACAAGGAGCATGTGGTTTGGGAGATTATGTAATAGCATTAATAAATAACAGCTTAAATCTCATATCAAGGAATATTTTTCTTGCTCTTCTCTTGCTTATTGGATTCGACGTGTTTGTAATCTGCTCCAATTATTACACAACAAATTAGTCCAAGGCAGAAGGATAAGCGAATAAGCACGTGATGCTTTATAAATCAGCAGATTGGTTGAACACGGTACCCCACCCACCATAACCCATACATACATAAGATAAAAAACAGCAATCAATAAGCAACGAATATGATTTCAATATCTTGGATTTCTATCTTCATGCAATTCGCTTTGCCTGGATAAATAAATGGTTATAGTGAGTCAAAAAAATCAAGTTTATCACTTGTTTGTTAAACTGGACCAATCAGATAGGCCAGGGGTGTCACAGGCAGAAAATGGAAAGGGTCAAGGTTATTTTTATTTCTTATCCTCTTAATATTTATTGCATATGCATGTGGTCGGTGTGGGTCGGTCGGTGTGGATCTTATGACTTCACTGGTTAACATTCTTCTTCGACTACTGCTTTATAAATTCGCAGGCATGGTCGGTCGGTTGGGTCTGGTTTTTTTGTGAGGTGGTGACAAGCTTTTGGGTTTAGATGATGTATAAAGATAGCAATAGCTAACTAACTAACTAAACCACTGCCCACGCGTATATATGCATTTGTATGTTTTATCTTACTGGATGGAGTGGAATAATAAATGAAATAAACAACAACCAACCAATTCACCCTTTCCATAATCAGTATAGGCTGAACAAGAGAAGGCAAGCAAAGTCGTAGTCGAAATTTACTGTACTTAAGATTGTTGCTTAATACACCGATAAAGAAGGGAGTCTTTCCATTCACTTCCGCGACTTCCAAGAGAAACGTTCAAAAGGTCTTCATATTGGTGCAATTATGGCAGGTAAGTTGGTCAAGGGGATGAATTTAAGCGTAATATAATAATGCATTGGGTATCACGAATTAATTTTTTATTTGTTGATTTCTTGAATTTGTAGATTTGACACCAGGAAAGCTGTTGATTGAGGGGAAGACGAAGCAAATCCTTGCCCTTCCAAAATACCCGGGGGCATGTCTTGTCCAGTCCAAGGATCGGATCACTGCAGGGGATGGAGCAAGGGCGCATAATCTTACGGGCAAGGCTGAAATTTCAACTGCTACAACATGCAAAGTTTTCGAATTGTTGAATACTGTTGGACTTAAGACGCACTTTATCAAGAGAGCATCCGAAACCGCATTCGTAGCGAAGAATTGCGAAATGGTGCCAATTGAGTGGGTGACGAGACGGGTGGCTACGGGGTCTTTTCTTAAGAGACATGTTGGAGTGAAGGAGGGATATCGGTTCAACCCTCCCAAATTGGAAACCTTTTTTAAGGTAACATTTATTCAGCACCATAATTACTGCAATTATTAAGCACGATAATGCATAGATCAATTTTATGACTTTCAAATACAAACATCCTTTCTAAGAACGCTGTTACTCTTGTAGAGGGGAACATTTCTTCGCAAGAAATGATAAAAGATATTAGTATGCATACCATTTTAATTCATTCATTGGATTGACACGTTGGCATATATTTGAGTAAGAGAAGAGATGATGCCACACCACCACGTGCTTGGCCAAAAAAAATTTATAAGTATTTTGAGATGACATGACCCTGGTTTAATTATTATTGTATTTAGGTCAATATTGATCTTGTTCTTATTTTTTTGCTGAATAAGAAAGAATATTGGTTTAATTACATATTTTCATTATTTTCTTTATTATATTTATAGGATGACGCTAACCATGACCCACAATGGTCTGAAGAAGTTTTGATTGCCAACGAATTGAAACTCGGAGGAATAACT
>JAQFZJ010000095.1:0-69284 GCA_034695645.1 Folsomia fimetaria
CGAATTGTCGTTTAATGTGCAAATAACATAGATAACTACTGGCTCGGGCTATATCAAGTCTGCACTGTAGGTTTTATAGTAATAAGCATTCAAACTCTGATGATAAATTTTGCATGATGGATGGATACAGGCGTAATGTGCATAAACAAGTTATTTTGAAACCCGTATGATGGATTAATTAAAAATAACGAAAATAGGAAATACCCGAGCAGATGATTAATGCCATTTATTTCTACCTAATAAAATTGGACTCCTGTTCCAGTTTTATACAATAAATGAGCTTAACAATTATTTAACGTAATTTTTAAATTAATATGTATTTGTTCATTATTAAAAAACATTTAAAAATATTGTCCTTCTATTATTCGCTGATATTAAATGGTGTGGGTGGATGTGATAGTGCTTTCTCCCATAGTACTTATAGATTGCTTTGAGCTGTATGATCACATTACAAGGAACCTTTCCATATTATCTCCACTCTGTTTCAATTTTCATCTCTTTAAAATAATTGAAGTTATAGTCTTCAAATGTGGTCCTTTAGACTAGACTACAACTTTTACAAGTACGAAAATCTGCGTAGGCGTTATAAGAGCCGGATGGCTGCCGCCGGGACCTGAGAAATCAAAAAGTGAGTGGGTTTCAGCCTAAGTACACAGGAGATTCATTTTCCTTTGCTTACTTAACTTTGATTCACGTTTGAGCCTTTATTTCCAACCAGGTCCGTGTCTTTACTTTGTTTTTAGAAACTTGTTATCACTAATGGAAAGTAGATTATCCTAGATTTGCCGTCCTACCATTTGAAACATATTAACCTTTCAATTTTGTTTTCTTTTGTTAACAAACTTTACTTAACATCATTCTTTTCTTGTCTAGAATTTATGTAGCTCTATAATCAATTCTTCCATCTTTTTGCTATTAAATTAAGATCGATAATGTTTGGAGTTGATGTTTAATTCTCGTGTCTTCAACAGCGAAGCGTCTTACTAAGTAGCATTTTAGTTCTTCAGAACTTTCTCCATCTTTAAAACAGATATTCTTTATTGACTTGACTTTAGTTTATTTTCGACTCCCACTTATCTCCGACTTTTATACATAATCTCACGTTGGGATTTTCTACAGAATCGGCATTCGGTTTATACCGGAAATTGTCTAAAAATATTTTTCTTGGTCATTAGTTAACACGATAACATGTTGTTCTCATTCCTTCCTTCAGTTCGAACCTAACCAATACACATACAAGTGATGAGACTGTTAATAAGATTTATTTAAATTCATCTCGTAGATATTCACACATTTCATTCCGTTGTTGTTTATGGTTTCAGCCCATCCTATGGAGACAATTAAAATGAGGAATTGGTATGCATGCGCTTATCCAACTCTACATAGGTCTGAGAGGTTTGTTTACAGATTGAGTGTAAATGTGGTATGGTATGGTATGGTTTACAGTTCAGGGCCACTCCATTACCAGTTCATCCACTTGAACACAAATACGTTGAATTGAGTTAGCGTGAAATCAAATAAATCTGGGTATTTGTTAAATACATAGTCGAACCAGCATGTAGGCATGTGATACATTATTATCCAGAAAAAGATACACTTCGTTATATGTTGTTTGTTTGCACATATTTTAATGCATGGGATAATGAGAGACTGCAAATTGTTATTGAATTACCTATATGGAATTGCGTATGCCATCGCTGCCTGAATATTGTGTCAAGTTTGAACTAACCAATGCAACCTTTTTAAATGGAAATTTCTCCATTCGTGCACAATAATAATGAACACTACCTGAACTAAATATTTTCTGATAAATTGTATTTACTGGAAGGGTATTTTTGCCTCATCTCCTAGTTTGATTTGAGGTTGAACCATAGGTTTTTTGTGGTTTACGTCCGGAGTAGAAATCTGAAGTGTTTATTTGGCAATCTGCATAACTCCAGTTGCCGTTGCTTTTTCGTTTGCGTCAAACAATGTTTCATGTGATTCCCCCATCCTTTCTTCTCAACTACAGCAGTACCATAGTTATATCCAACGCATAGTTCTCATCAAATCATCCACAGCCTCCATTTGCGTCACGGGCGACAATGATTTTCCTGAGCACTGTCTGATTTCACATTATATATACTTAAGAAGATTACCCTTGTATTACAGAAAATTATAAAATAAAGCAAGAACAGACCCCTTTAAGTTATAGCGCTATTGTACTGAACTTACTTAACTCGTAGCGTCGAAACATGATACGGAATATAACTAAATTATTCGCTTGTTAATATTTGACATTGAATGAGTGCGTCTTTACGGGTCAGAGTTTGATATATTGCATAGAGGTATAACACATTGTGATTAGTATATAGTATCTAAATTGCAAATAGTTTATTTATACGTACTCGTCCTTTCATTCAATTTATAGGTGTGAGTTGATTAGAGTAAGCAGTAGTAAATTTGTATACGCAAGCACGAGGCATTTTATACTACGCTTGTACTATGCACTGTACTACTTTGACTACATAATTGGGGTATGCAATAAAATTTGGAATTTGATCATACATTCTTCATATTTGCACGTTGCATGCCCAAGATCAATAGGTATATGATTTGCCTTCATTTATGCTAACTTGCAATCTGCGTAGTTGACACCAGCTCAGATTGGATCAATCTTGTTGCAACCTTTCATTCCGCAATACAAAAAAGCATGGGTGTTGGTTCACTTTTGACGTAGCGTTTTCAATGTAAAAAGCCAGGCATCAATAATCTACATATTGTATCATAACGAAACAAGGAAATGAATAAAGACGAGACGATCTTTTTAAGCTTGGTGTGGAATTGGTTAGGATTTAAATATGAATTGTTTTTGTTGGGTTTCTTTGCTTAGCAGTCTGTTATTATCACAGACAACATGCTATTAAATGTTATATAATGCATTATTCTGAACAAGTAGAGACTGCATAGTGATACCAACTTTCTTTTGTCGCCTCTCTGTCGGGAGATAGATTCTTTCCCAGGATTTCAACAACATTTTTTTCTTAACCAGACTACCTACGAAGGAGCTGGCTCAATTTATTTGGAGAATGAGACATAAAACAAGAATAGCAGTTTGTTTGTTAATTATGTTTTACTTGGTTGTCATAAACAAGAGTAAAGTTGTATGATGTACTAATGCAAATACAATTAATCTGGTCTACTCAGAGACGGCCATCAAATTATTAAATACATCTAATTGAGATAATGCATGTACTTTATTTACAAGAATTTACTTCTTATATCAGTGTCATGGGTAAAACACCAGCACTATCTTTTAGTTATTAGTCTATTCTTACCTGCGGTCCATCATGACTTTCACAATGAATCGTTGCTACCAGTGTATGTAGACAGTGATTGGATTTCATTTTACCTTGTGTCCCTATAGGTATGCATGTTCTGTTCAGTAATAACTTAGCAAATCGCACTTACATAAACAAACAAGTGGTAGCATAAAATTGATGGCTATAAAAAAATATTTGCGCATCATTTATTTCCAAGCAATATGCACTACTATTAGAACAGCTCAACTTTGATGACATTGTATTGTGCTATGCACATTTCTTCAACCAACTGCCTACATTGCCTGTCACAGGCAGGTTGGCCAATGTAACGTAAAGGAAAACAAATTGTATAATAATAGCACGAGAAATAGCAAGGCATATAGGTTACCATAAAATTTGGATGAATATTAAATGGTATTAAATTGGAGCATCATTTTGCAGATTTTTAATTGTCGTCCCATATTTGTTTAGATTAAAATTAAGGCTGCTGCCCTCGTCGATTTTATTTTTCCAACTAATAATTTGCTGACCTCCGTCTCCTTCAGTTGCTCACCTTTAATTGTATGGCGTATTGCACTAAATACAAAAATTCGATGACTTGCATTGCATACTCATCCTCGTCCATAACAATGTCTATAACATGCACGATTAGTTAACGACTATGTCCTAAAGTTGATATTTAAGAAAATGGATAAGTTTTCAAGGAACTATCATTTTTATTATTGTACTATTTATACATACATTTTATAGTAAAATGGTTTGGTCATCCATTCATTTTTGTTTGTTGATTTTCATTTATGATGATGATCTTTGAGTGATTGACAGGTTGGGTTTGTGAATTGCAAGAACTCGTCCTTGAACAATTTATACTCATCATCATGACTTGTATCTCTCGTCGCAATTCATTCCTCCATCATTTACTCTATCTCACTAATTACTCTTGTTGTGTTTTGTTATGTGTTGTGAAATCTGCCGACCTTAATAATATTAACTTTAAATAACTAAAGCGCCATCCGCACCGCAGTAGTCAGCACCGTGTAGTCAGCACTTTTGCCGACTACAAAAGTGAGTACAGGATTTTTATTGTGGCAAGTCCGCACCGAAACTTGAAAAATTTAAACACCTGCACCGTGCAGTCAACATGAAAATAAAGTCTGACTTTTCTCAGACTTGTGTTTTTTGTAGTCAGCACGTGTAGTCAGCAAAATGTTGGTCAACAGAGCTTTGGTGCGGACTGACCACCGACAATTTTGTAGTCAACAATTTTGCTGGGTGAATTTGTTGACTGCACCGTGTAGTCAGCACGAATTGTGTCGGTGCGGACGGTGTAGTCAGCAAAAATGCTGACTACACGGTGCTGACTACTGCGGTGTGGATGGCGCTTAACACGTACAAATGTTGGCTTTAACTTTCATAATTCCAGTTGTTGGTTCTATCATGAATGAGCAAAATGCCGTAATGATATTTTTACTTATGAAAACATAAATTGACTCCACATTACTTTTATTGACTAGTTGTCCACAACCTACCTATCCATGATGGTAGTGTAGCACTGTTATTCACCTTTTTATGAAGTTACATCAAAACAACAAACGAGCTAATCATTTCGTGGAAATGGAAAAGTTGTTGCGAAGAAAATGTTTGAACGAAATACGATGTCCTTCAACTTGTTTAACGGGATAGAAATGAAGAGATTCGTTTATCTTACGCTGCATTACAACATCCCATTTATACTTCCATATTGAATGAAATCAAAATACAGATATCATTGTCCACGCCATGCATACCAGTAACACATAGCCATGATATAATAGGCAACTGTATTTTGTTAGTAATTAATTTTCCTTCCAAAAAATTATTTGGGAATTTTAATTGCGAATTTTGGCAATTAAACCTTCCTTGAACTTGTCAATTCTTGCTAATAAGATATCTGTGTATCTGTCCGTCATTGATTATCTTGCAAGTCATAAAATAATGAAGCATGATCATTTTCTACGCACTAAAGAATGTAAATATACAAAAGTTCAGTAGGTTGTTAATTAGTGAGTGGAGTGTTTGAATTATGAATTCACTCAAGTTGTGGTAACCACAAGGTGGAAGTTCAGGGTCATTTCTGGAAGAGGGTAATGATTCCAATAAAACGAGCTTGTTTCTAAACCTCATCTCATAGATGGATGTGCATAAGTATGTACGGCGTAATTATGTATCCGGTGATAAGGCATAGTACATACTCATCACACAATAAATCCATTGATATGTTGATTTAGGGAAGGCAATATGGTTTAATGATCCTTCTTTTACTGGGTTGGTAGACTTATTTCAGATTTTTTAAAGATAGGATTGTTTCAAATTTTTCTAAGTTAATAAACCTACAAGTTTCGATTGATATAAACTTTGTACATTAACCAAATTTGTATTATTATTTACAGGAGCATCGTCCTGAAGTCTTGCTTTAATATAAGCGGACCCGAGTCCAATCACAAGTCAAGAACACATTCTCCACACACAGTATCTCTTCACACCCATAATGACTGTGTTCGAATCTCCATGATTAGGTAAGGATACGTTTTATTAACTAGTTAATAAACATGAACAACATAAAGCCAGGTTAACATGCGGTACTTATATTCACTTATATTCATTGTTCCTCCAGTTCCACAATCTTTTCGTTTGCTTTCTGCAGGGCACTTTCTAGTTCCATTACTCTTTTCTGCAAATCCTCATAACTTGGTTTAGCCTGAGTAGGTCCAGAGCTGTAAAAACAAGCAAATGTGTAAATAACATTGTCTCATTTTGCCTCGCTTTCTCCACTTACTTATTCAAAGAAGATGTTGATTGGATTGCTGGGGTGCCATGGACGCCACCGACCTATATGACCTCCACCGGTCAAGCTTTAATCCGATCATACCCATCTTCGAACTTGTCTAAGACCTTGGCCCAATAGTCATTTTAAGACCAATATCGTCAAAATCGGTTCAGTGGTTCGTCCGCTAGCGTGTCACAGACGGACAGACGGACGGACAGACATACAGACAGACAGACAGACAGACAGACAGACAGAACGGTGCCATAAGCCCTGGCTCGGGCTAAAACGTATGCCTTGATGAGGAACCCTTGCAAATCCTTTTCATATCCATTGCATCTTGCGAGTTGGAGTTTCAGTCCCTGAGATTTGGATTGCTTGTTTAGGATGAAACAAATATTCACTGTCCTTTAAAATCCTAAACAATTATCCAGAAAATGTTGAAGAAGGTCAAAGAAGTTTTTAAATTCCATTCAAACAAATTGACTTTCACACGTCGAAAATCTCGTCTTCCGGCCGGTCAATAAAAGCAATGGACATAACATAAATCATACGTTTCATTTATTTAATAATAAATTAATAATAATAATAAATAAATAAATAATAAATAATATAAATAATTATATTTTTTACATTCTCATTTCAAGTGAAGATGAGACGAATGAGTGGTTGAGAGTGATGAAATCCTTAGCCGGAGAAGAAGAAGATGACCAAGCCATTGAAGGGAAACCTCATTTTGAACACTTATGGATGGTTCAAGTGCTTAATAAGGTATTTGGTAAATATTGTAACACTGCACATTAGTTATTCGCATCCTTTGTGTCCATTCGCCAAATAAACTTTTTTTAAATGACAAATTGTAATTTAAATTGTGAATTCTAAGGGATTGGGCAGTAAGGTGAATATCATCGGACCTTACAGACTCTGTCTCACTTCCAAGGAGCTGACTTTGCTTAAAGTCGGAGAACATGACGGTCGCAATGGTCAAATCAGATTTCCTGTAAGTCACGCTTAATCTTGAAACTCGTATTCCAAGATCGATTTACATTTCGCGTTCGGATCAGATTTTAATTTAATCCAGCTAATGAATTGTAGTCGTATTAATGAAATGTAATGCACAACATTCATATGCTAAATGACCACAATGTACTTTAATTGTTGCAGCTTAATGTCATCCGCAATGTGTCACACGATGCTACCCTAGGGTGTTTCTTCCAAATAGAGCTCGGGCGTCTAGCTTCTACCGGACCAGGTCAATTGAGTCTCAAAACAGATGACAACAATATTACCCAAAATATGCATCTACTTATTCTCAAGTAAGTATCATGTTATGTCCATTTAGTGTGAATTATTCTTAGGATTTTGCTAAATGACAATTGGTCATCATCACAACCTTGTGAATTAACGTTAGCTTATTAATAAGAAATGTAAAATGCATTTGCATAGTTTTAAGTTAACCTGGTCCATAAATATGCGTAGACGTTTGCATGGTCATAACATACATTGATATAAGCAGTTTCCGGGAAACTATTACTTTTAATAGTAGTGTACACCTACATAGAGTTTATTTTTATTGAATGAGTTTGTGTAGTTCGTGGAATTTATATGTCAAATGCATTCTGTAATGTCAATACCATTTCGGCAAAATGGGGTGAACGTCCAGGTGGGTGACATTTACTAAATTATAACAGGGTTATGATATTGGATTTAACTTGAATTTCAATGGCAATAACTATTCTATAGAACTATCATAACTAGACAACACTTAGAGCCAATAAAGGCGGTGTGTGTAACATTGATAAAAAGCTTTCTCGCTCAATATGTATAATAACAGACTGCTAAGCAAAGAAAGCCAGGTTTCAAGTCGTAAAGAACAAAGAGTTTCATATAAATCTAAAACTCTATGATGGAGTATTAGGCATATCGAATTTATTTACATTTAATTACTACACAATCCAAAAATAATCAAAGCACTACCTGCTCAAGTCGTAGATTTTGCTAATTTGAAATCAAATAACTGAAGAACAGATACAATTTCATGACATTTGAAGTATGTTGTTGTAGTTGTTGTATCATCATTATTGTTCTGGTAAATGCAGTTCATTTTACGTTTCGACAAAGAGAATGTCCAATAATTTGTAAGGCTAAAAGCTGGTTGGTTGGGCTTAGCTTTGGATTCCAATTAGAGTTGTTTTTCTCCTCTTCTCTTACTTTGTTGTTTGCTGATATATAAGTAGTAGGCGAACGAGTCAGTTGGATAAACACTTTATTGCGTTGTTTTTCAACCAACACCAACCCGATGTCATGAGAGTGAAGATGACGTCAATGTTTGCGACTGACTCTCTTTCGCTGTTTGATTCGCTCTCCAAAGGATGAGCTTGACTTGGTTGTTTTGGTGGACTAGGCAGAATTGACTTGGATTGGATGTTAGTTGATATTGCAATGCGAGTGGGATGAAATGGAAATGTAAAGGTGAGGGGAAAACAAACAAATGTGTATATATAACATTATGCAAAGGCAACTCAGCTATAAAAAAGTAAGGTCATAAACTATAGTCATCATTTCGTTTCAGTCTAACTATGTAACCCTAGTTGTTTTCGTGAAAAACTATACATGCCTTAAGACTGGTAAATATTTTTCCAGACTCAGAGTGATTTGAATTTAAGGATGCCAAGTGTTTTTTTTATCTTAAAAGAAGTCTGCGGTCTTTCCTACAAGCTTGTAGTAGTCAAATTGTCAATTTACTTTTTGTCATTTTTTGTACATCCGTGTGAGCAAGGTGAGCGTTCACGGTTTCGCTAAAAAATGTATAGATTTTGTTTGAAGAATGAAAATGCTCGTGAAAGTTATAGATTTCATTCCATGACATGTCCATCACATGACCACAGTCCAAATTGTCTATTTTTTTCATGTTGATTTTCTGGAAGTTGGTTTTAATGCATTGTTAAAATTGACTTATTATTATACATATATTTGTGAACGAACACATACAACACAGGACTGGATGGAGGAAGAACGTAGATAGATATTGTATAACCCTTGACATTTTATTGATCTGTTTGTCATTTCATCCTTGTGTTGTTGAGGTTATATAAACTACCAGCTTACGTATATGGCCATACTTACTTAATACCGTATTACTTGGTATTATTTATTTCGTCTTCTCCGTCGGAAGTGTGGGATTTGAAGGCGAAAACATGCACAACATGCAGATCCATTTAGTGTTTTGCTAGAAGAAAATAGACTGAGTATTTTTGTGTTATATCTAAGAAACTAAATCCTTTGACTTAGGACGATGAAGGTATCGAATGATCATTTTTACAGTGCCTTCGTTCATTAAATAGAATGGAGGAAAGGAAAGCGAGGAATGTAGAATGTTTTGATGAAGCACGATCAATGCAATACGTGACATTGGAGAAAGTTCTTTGATTTCCTGGATGGATACTGTAAAAGCGTTATCCAAGTAAAGCTTCTTTCGGTGTTTCGGTGATGTTTTGGAAATGAGATTGCATTGAATTGGATTTAGATGTATCCTTCCAATCCGATTTAATTGAAGGTTCGACGATGAGTTAAACCTGTATCAGACCCAATTATTAGATACAAGTATGAGATTAAACTTAAGTTTCCCTGCTTTCAATTTGCTACTTAGGTTCATTATAATACTATCGTATGGGAAATACAAAAGATAATTGGCATTTATCTCGCCCCCGTCCGTCAGTAGCTCAGTCATGTAGCTCAATAAGTTATTAAATTCAATTTTAAAGGAAAGGAGGTTTTCTGTTTACTTAATAGGAGGATTACGGATGTTGTTTTTTTTTCGTTAATTGAATTGAGCCCATTAAATTGAGGTTAATTCTGCGGTTTTGTAAGTTTGTGGCGTGGCTTCAATTAATTGAATAACTCTGGGAATGGTACCATTACCAATTTCATAAAGTGCACATTATTATTTGTGTATTACTAATTGGTTGATGCTCTAAGTATATACGTCATACGTGGGAGTGGATTAAATATTATTAATCGGCTCAATTCTCAATTAAACCGTGTATTAAAAATTTGGATGGAAGGTGAAACTCGCAAGCCAAATTCCCATATTTGCAAATCGGCGTGCAAATAATAAAAATAGTTATGGATAAATATGACGCGAATAATTAACGAATATACTGCCGTGGGAAGTAGAAATTATATTAACCCCCGAAATTCATATTCCTAATATGCATAATGATAATGATAATAGAACTTGCAACGAGAACACACTACTGATCATTTACTGGCAGCTGGACATGCATTCAGACGAACCGGAATTCGTATACATATACATATGTATTCTTCTGATCTTGTTTTAATACTGTTGTTGTTATTGTGTTAACTTGAGATATAACAGGGTAATAAACTCGTTGGAATTAGTTACATAGGGTAATAATGTGCCACTGAGCTCACATCTTCTTAAATCAGTATTCTATAAATATGAGGTTTTAATTGCATATGAATCGGACACTTGAGCACAATCGTATTATTAACAATGTTAATTAATTGAACGAAGTTCTTCCCGTTGAAAGACATGTCATGATAGGAAAGTTGATACAGAAAATTATAATTTCTCATTTCTGCTGCATATGTAATATATTTTGTAAATGAGCCGGCAACGAACTGTACTAACTACTTGTCAGGTTAATGAGCCATCATGATATTTGGTGTCACTATGTATTCCAGCGTTGATAAAAATAATTGATAACCTTTTTATCTCTCCAGGAGAACTGGCTCCTCGTTTCTTTGAGTATTGCTCAATGCTTGGCGCCATTGGGCATGATATATGCATGCCAAACTCATTAATAAATTATCTTTGACGTCTACAAATTAGTTTAAAAAAATTGTATTGAAATATTATCAAAAGATAGGTCATGGTTGAGATTTTAAATCCTCAATTTGATTACATGCATACTCAAGATTTATTTTATTATTTCAGAGCAATGCAAAACTACTCCAAAGACGACATGATTCCTCCACGCGAGCGGGCCAGGACCTACACCTGGAATGATGCTGCCATGCGATCGTCACATAGTAGCACTCCTGCAATGAGCAGTTCTATTGATGAACCAAGAATTAGGACGGATTCTATGCCCTCGTCTGCAGGAAGGGTTTTAGGAATGTCGCAAATGTCGCCTCCCGTACCGATCCATACCTCAACGCCATCCATCCTGTTCAACAGTCCAAACATGTACTCCACGGGCACTGACTCTGCATCCAGTTCCTACTCTATTGATTATGACAACAATAATCACAGTCATGGAGGTAGTATTGTAGTGGGAGATAAAAGCAATGACGAAGAAGAATATG
Organism: Folsomia fimetaria; assembly: GCA_034695645.1. Classification (NCBI taxonomy): domain Eukaryota; kingdom Metazoa; phylum Arthropoda; class Collembola; order Entomobryomorpha; family Isotomidae; genus Folsomia; species Folsomia fimetaria. The sequence goes on from JAQFZJ010000095.1 coordinate 11,440, forward strand.
TTCCATTTAATCCAACTGAAGATCAACATGTCATAAGTCCAAAGAATTTGGTCAATATGAAACTCTCGTTGAATCAGGATAATTGTGACTACGTTGAATCGGGTAAAGATTCTGCCAGTTCTAATGCCCAAACCCCATCGAGTTACATGGAGATGCAGAGCCCTATGTCACCATTTGATAATTATATTCCAATGAGCCCAGGTTCGTTAATAATTATATTATTTAAATCTCAAGTCAGTTGTATAATTCATATATAATTTCTGATTTCAGCGTGTGCTATCTCCAGTAGTCTCAAATCCAATGGAAAGAGTTCAGTTGCTCATAGCAGAAATTCAAGTTTAATTGAAGATAATGATGGATACGTTCCAATGATTCCGGGTGGAATTCATAGGTAAGTTTTGAAGTTGAAATTTGTGAATTTGTTTGATGATTTGATTTAATACTAATGTCGTTTGACTATATTGCAGTCGAAGTGAGTCTGGTGCAGGATCGACTGCAGGATCTGCGACGGGACTTGACGATGCGTATTTAGATATGGATTTTACGAGAAAAATGAATTTGAGCAATGATGGTAAGTCATCGAACAACTTTATTGTATGAATACACTATTAATTAATTATATTTCCATTTTCAGATGTTAGAAGGGTTTCACCCGCAAGCAGTGAATCATTGCAAAGTAATACACCCTCATCTGACTTTCCACTAGAAAAAGTCATCTCTTATTTAACGGATGACGTTGAGGATTCCATGCGCCCACTAAGAGCTTACTCCGTTGGTTCGAGATCTGATACGTCAGCTTTTGGTAAAGCCCGTACCGGAAAAAATCGTCTGGAAGCTGTTCAGGAAACTTACAGATCAAGAGCTATGTCTGTGGGATCTAAGAATCCAAGAAAACCGTCTGTTTTGTCAAACACTGCGTCAAATGCCGGATTGATTTCTGGAGGCAATAAAACTGTTGGAGTAGGGCCACTAAGTTCATCATGGAGCGGGACAACTGGACGATGGCCTATGGCAAAATTTGCCAATAACCACTACCCCCCGAATCAATCCACGCAATATTCTTTGCATGCTCTTTCTCAGACCCCCAGTGAATCTGCTGATTCTGATTTAATGGAGCTGGATTTCTCCAAGAACAAAAAGATCAGAAAACGATCACATCCTGGCCCACCAACCAGCCTGAATTCAACACCTAGTTCAACTGGTTCATCTGGTATGCAAAAACTCAGCCCGATCCCCAAAGGCGTTGTTTCCAACGGTTTACCTGAAGGACCATCAAGTTTGGAATCTTCAGAACTGCTCAAGCCATCAACTCAAACGTCAAATTCTGATGTTGAATCCTCGATCAGTCGTAATTATATTAGTTCTGCTCCAATTTCTATCAAAGGGCTAAGTTCAAGTCGCACGGCTGACCCTAGTTACGCGTACCATGATACCAGCAATTCCCAATCAGTTTCTATTCTTTCCCGGCTTACTGGTACCGATCTCAAGAAGTTGAAAGAACTTGATGACGAAGGAGCTTATTTGAACATGGACTTCTCCAAACCTTCCGCACAAAATCATGTGGACGTACAAATCAAAACCGCTAATAATGTCCGATCTGATGGCGGCATTATCAATGTAGCATCGCCTCCAGCTACCAAGTTCTGTTTGGACCTCTCCTCTTCCTCGATGATATCTCTAAATTCGCCCAAGTCTGAATCTGCAGCGGATTTTTCAAAGCATAATCTTTACAATGGGGAAGTACAGATGTCGATGAATAATAGTTCTACAAGTGGCACAAAAAATGCGTGCCAGAATGACAAGAATTCTCTAACGGTCACAAAAACTTCGGGATGTTCGGATCATGTAGTTACATCTTTGTCTAGTGGCCTAACTCGAATCGAGGAGTCCCCTGAGAAACAGGAGCACAGCAAATCTACAAGCAGCGGCTCTATAACTCCTCAATCTCCATCCAAGTGTGCACCCCTAGCGAAAGCAGAAGAAGATCATCAAATCACATACGCCTCCATTGAACATCTCCCTCCAGTTTGCAGACCCTCAGGTCTTGGAATGGGAACTTCTGTAACTAGTGCAAATACTTGTGGCACTGCAGCTGCAACCTCCAACAAAGTAATAGGCGTGGCTTATGCTCAAATTGATTTCATCAAAAGCGTCGAGTCGGTTAAACCAAACTCTTAGAGTACAGAATAAAATCAAAGTTTGAGTGATAATAGTCATTGATGTTTATTGTTTCTTTGATATTATATCGTATTTTGTTAGTGGTTAGTTAAATAGTTTACAAAATATCCATCATTTATGTTACAATTGTAGAATGTGTTGTAATATGTTGAGTTGATTATTATTATTACTAAAGAACATATTGTACAGACAGACAAACCTGAATATTTTTGCAATCATTGTAGACTCGTACAACCAATAGTTATGTTATGGCTTTCCTTATTATAATTGATGATTACATTACATTGCATCTTGATAGTTGACACCGGGTTGACTCTGGCGATATCGTATCGGGTAGTGTAATCATAATCAGTTTTCCATCTCAATTTTTGAATACAATTACAATATGTATGTTAAGAGTATGTTAGTAGAGTTAGTATGTAGTAATGAAAATGTTTTTTTGACCATGAGACTCCGCCTACCTCAGCGATTCATGCTACTGCCAATTGAACAGTCGATGAAACAATGTTCCTTTGCACTAAATATTCGTTCACCAATCACCACAATGAAGAAACCAGTGAAACGAAATATACATTGTATATCCTAAAACCAAGCGTGTGCACACCACAAGCTTTAACTATCTGCAAATAAATATACCTATGTAGTTGAACTGCTGAACATGCAATTATATTATAAACTTTAAAATTAGCAGCAAATGTACCTTGTGCAACGTCAGCTCATTGAGATTTCAAAGTTATAAATATATGTCTTTGTTAATTAGCTATTATTATTTTGAGTTACTTTGATTCGATATAGACAAGGCTGGTCTTTTTCTTGGCTTAATATATTAAAAATAATCTTCCCATTTTATTCTTTCTGAAATAATCTGAATGTCGGTGCTTGTAACATGTACTTGTTCTACCAAATAAAATATAACTCCAAATTTCTGTCCCCATCCCTTATTGTTTGTGATAGCAAACATTATTGTCAAATTACCTTGTTTAAGTAGCTTCCCATCTTATTGATCTTGATTACAGAAATATATATTACGTGTTATTGTCAACTCAAATAAACTAGCTCAATAAACCAAAGATTTGATTTTCAGCCATGCAATTTACTAGTTTTATTGCATCCTTGCAATTGCTGTAATTCCTAAAATTCATACATTATATAGATTTTCTCATGTAATAAGTAAGTATTGAAACAGTTTTTGGTCTAAACTTTTAGCCTATATCGCATGATATTATGGGTAGTTCAATTGTATATCATTGCTACTGATGACTGATTTAACAATTAGATGGCATAACTAATAAGGCTTGTGGAATTTCATTTGTAATTCAGTCGGAATGGCAGTTTATTGCAGAAATTGCAGTTTCACCATAATATAGGTATGACATTTATAAACTCTAGTTACTAGTTACATATATGTACGAATGTATTTGATCCCAATAAGCATTTGTAGTGCGGCTACTGGTTCAAAAAATCCATTGGATTGAATTGCAAAATTTGACCAACGTCAATAATATCTGAAAAGAGGTCTAATGCCATGGGCATAAATCTGTCCAATTTATAGATTGGTTCTGACACTTTGTCTCCGACTTCTGCAAATACGTTTGTAATCAGCACGACGTATGCTTTTGTATCTGGAAATTCATTTAGTATGCATTCCTCGGTAACGTCACCAATTCGGCGAAGAAAGGGTTTTGTCTTAATTTCACTGTATGTAAAAATTTTTGGTTAATATTCGGAGTCGCCCTTTTCGAGGAGAGCGCAGTTATCTGATTATTGATGAATGTGCAATTTCCCCAAATTAAGTAGTCGGCCCTCCTTATCGGTGTACATATCGGATCTTGGGTTATCACAAGCTTCTTGTAATATGGATCGAGTCTCCTCGTTCGTGTAATCAGAGTTTGTCTTCCAAAGTTATGTTTTCTGGTTAGTTTTGAATTTCATTTGAACTATTGTGGTTATGAAGATCATTGGAAGGTTTTGGAATGGCAAAGTCGAAAGGTGATGTCGTGTCGTACACAGGATTTCCACTTTCTCCACACGTTAATAAGGTGAAAGCCAGGGTTAGTATCACACTTTCGCCAGGCATTGCTTTCATCATTAATTCCACTCAACACATTCAACAAATTAAATACTTTCTTTAAAATTTCAATTATGTACAAGTAAGTAGGCTAGTACCAAAACGGTGAATAATTATTACACAATCAATTTGTTGGTGAAATTATTAAATGTGAGGAAAATACACGAATTGTAAAAAAAACTCGGGATATACGAACATCGTTGGCTGGATCAAGTCTCTTGTCTCAAGTCTTTCCATGAACACAAGTACCCTCTTTTTAGAATTGTTGTCTAAATAGACGTTATGCAATCTTTTTTTATTTGAAGGTTTATGGAAATTGTGAAAATTGAAGAACAAACTGAACAATGATGTCATGGATCGAACTTCAGTCTGCACGCTGCACAACAACTGGATAAAACATGAAAACTAGTGTCCTTGTCCTTGTTCATCATATCTAATGTCATCATGCATATATCATCATAAATTGTATGTTGTTGAATTGGAAGAAACTTGAGTCATAACTGCCGAAATATAATCTCCAATTTATTTATTGATTAGTTATAAATAACAGGACATTCGTATTGCTTTAACTTTCACATTGTACGACACAGTGTACGAATAAATCTATTATTGTATTCTTATCTTCACATCATTCAACAATCAATAGTTGTCGATGACGTGTACAATCTCAGCTTAGGTCTCAGACATTAAAAGCAAATTATATATTATTCAAATATTTTATTTTATGTCTTTGTGACAACTCTTATGTTGTTTAAAAGCTCTGGAAGTTAACGGAAAATTATTACTCTATCCGCAATTACACATATTACCCAATTGTCAGCTTAAACGTATTATGCAATTGGTATACATAGTATTATTTTTATTAATGTATTCATTGATAATCGAAAGAAATGAACAAGACGACCACGCATTTAGAAATCACTGTTAATGGACCAGAATTCGGTAAAATCATCAAATTATTAAACTAGCTTCACTAATTTACTCTTATAAACTAAAACCTATTACATAATATGCACATACTTATACAGAAATTAGACAGTTCATAACGTCATTCTTGAACATTAGAGGTAAACAGTTATTTGAAAATACATGTGCGTGTGCAACAGGACGGATTAACTTTGGTTATTTTAGTCTTTTATAGTAACATTTTGTATTAATTTGTTGTTATCAAGTATATGTATCATTATGTTATTTAATTTATGTATGCGCTGCTGTCACACTTAAAACTTGAAAACTCTTTTTTCGCCGCACTCAGGACAAAATTTTGCAATCATTGAAGGATAAGAATTTCCACACTCATGGCAAAATCTAGCACCACTTCCGGGTCCAGGGGAGAAAACATCAGAGGAAGAAGACTCGCGTTGTTGGCCAGAAGGAATTAGTGGTGTGGGAGAAATCTGCATTGGACTTTCAGGTTCGCTGTACACACTTTGACTCAATGTTCTTCGAATGAATGGTGTCCTGTTGGAAAGTAAAGGGTGGGTGGAGGAAAGTGGGGTTTTATTGTGATCATGAAAAATGCCACGGCCCTTCTTGGACTCTTCTCCAACCATCGACTCTAGGGCTTCAAATTCTGGATCAGCTACCCCCGATCTATGAAACCAAAAATATATTTTAGCTACAATAATCATACATAATTATTTGTACTGTGTTTTGAAGTCATTAATTCTAAAATTGAATTAATATGAGTACTGTATCGACTGTATGTAAGCTGCAGAAACAAATACACTAACCAGTCCAAAAATAACCATATATCATCATCCCAGCAGCAGAATAGTAAAGTGAATCTCCCAAGATCAACATGTTCAACAAACTCATTGTTCACAGAGTAAATACTTGAAAGAGTAAATCAAAGAAAGAACCTTCAGTGCAGAAAAAACAAAAGCACTTCCAAAAGAACAGACTTTGGAAAGATAAGTTTTTAAAAGGTTCAGCTCAGTATGCGTAACATCACCATTTGTCCTCACACGTGCTCCTTTGTTTTCTTTGCAGTAAGTACTCATTGGAAAACTTGAAATAACTCATTCTTTTAAATGCTTCATTCAGTACAAGTAGGGTGTATTTAGAGCTGAGGATGACTGACTGTCAGTTTCTATTATATTATTTTAGGAATACCTTGGGATTTTCAAAAAAGTGAAAGATGATCAGTAACAATATGTAAACATGATGAGATTACCAAATAAAGAATAAATTTAAGGAACAATAAGTACAAAACAAATTCTTTGTACTCGACATCTTTATCTTTTTTCAAGTAGGTAAATTTTTCACTATTCTTGCGAAAAAACTAGAATCAGCAACGTAATATGCTGTCCTTTTTTGTAAACTAATCTAAGAAACCATTTTCTCGGTTTCATTTTGGTTACCTCAATTACTACACTGGAAAATTCCATCTCATCTCTGCAACAGATTTGAAAGAAAAACAAAAAATGCAAATAAAAAAACGTGGTTACTAGCTTCTGTATGAATTCTTTTCGAACTCATTGGACCCGACGGTAACATTTTTTAACAAAAAATATTCACACCGCACTCATGCAAACATCAAGAAACTGTACCAGAGTGAAGGAAGATCAAAACTTTCATAAAACTTTTATACAACACTAATGTTTATGAGATGAGAGAAATGCCCACATTTAATATTCCGTTTCTGACAGGTTTCTGGAAAGTCATGGTTCTGCATTAAGTGAAAAGTATAAAAAATATGACTGGCTAAAAACGAGGAACCTGCTGACGTAGTAAAGTTGTTTGAGTCAAAAGTGGCACGTTTGCAAACATTTATTGATTGTGATAAGGGCAAGCATATGCCATTCGAAACATGTATTTCCTTCCTCCACCAGAAATCTGAATCAGAAATTCGGATTACGGAAATGAAGTAATGTAAATAAGTTTTTTTTGTGATGGAAATAAACTTAAGAACGATTTTTCATTGCTCATGGCAAACAAAAATTATTTCGCATTGAAAGAGTTTGGGCACATCAACATGACAAATCATTATGTATTCATGAAGAGCTGGGATTAGTTTTTTTGAGTTGGTTGGTGTTGGTTCAGAGCACATGGAATTGAGAAATTATGGGAATCAAAGGGAGAAAGCAATTCATGAGCTCATACCGACTGAAGCCGGAATCAGCGCTGGAGATTTGTGACAAAGCTCTAGATTTGTTATTGATGTCTCCGAAACTGCTGTCAGATTGTTGTGACTTGGTCTCAGAAGAGGGTTGACTCATCCTTTCTCGTTGCTTATCTTTCCCCCCAACACCGCTACTTTTTTTAAGAATCTCGTCCCAGTAGGTGTCATCCATTTTTCCACTTGCAAGATCAAAAACTAATTGATCCTCATTGTCTAAACAGGGAACAAAGGCAACATTCATTTAATCATAAGGATATTTGTCACAATTTTCCTTTATAATTTATAATTTACTTTTCTTTTCGATGTTGTTGTCGCCTCCCATAAACAGACTGGAATTGTTGCTGTTATGAACACCCACACTTTCGAAAGCTTTTTCTAAGCCCAACTTCCTCGCTGTCTTTTTATTAACATTTTTATTAATGGGCTGAGACTTCAATAGCTCCTCTAATTGCTTTGCTGCCATTTCATATGGATCATAGCTGGGATCTTGAGTCAACAAAGCAGTTCCTTTGGGTCTGAACAGTTCTTGGTGTTGATTGGCTTTGTTTGTTTTGGTGTAGAAAGTCATAGGAGATATAATTAAGGGTGATGAGGACGAATACATGCCATCATCAACCTCACCACTAGAATTTGTCAACATCATGGACCCCGTGTTTTCTGTCCCTTCTGGTTCGTTTACGCGTTTAGACCGGAAAAAGTTTTTATGTAAACTGGAACGACTTCGCGAGTTCCGGTTAAAACTATTATTGGCCTGTTGTGGTTGTCCGTATCCTGACGAGGAAATATGGCCATATGGAATTCCACCATTCATGGATAAGTTGTCGCTTTGAACAATAAAATTATTGTTATGAAGTGATTTGAAAAATTAAATTGAATATAATGCATATTTTGTCATTAAATAACTTGTACCTCGACTTGGCCAACTTGGGGATATTGCTGCTTGTGTTAATCTTCATGGGGTGGGCCACACCGGAATTGTTGGCATGATTGTTATTATTACTGCTATTATGTTGATGTTGGAATGTTTTGCTAAGTAAATTATTAATCTTGTTTGTCACACTCATCGTGTTTCCTCCCCACTTGGAGGGTGCAGGAGAAGGTCTTCTCATTCCTCTTGTGAAATCCCCGTAGCAAGAATTTGTTAATGACTCGTTCGACTTTTTGAAGTTGGTTAAATTATTATACAAATTGCTTGCTCCATCCGTTCGTCTCAGTCCAAAGAGTTTATAAGCCATGTTGGTAAAATCTTTACCCCGACTTGGTGAGACTGATCTTAAACTAGTACATGAACTGGAACCTTTTATAGGTCTAAAAGTTAAAAACAGATAGTAAATCAAACAAAGATAAGGAGACATTCGTGCACGATCTTATTAATTATTTAACATTCATTACCGGTATTTAGTACGGATTTCCTGTCGTTCCATTGCTTCTATTTTTTCCTTTGGTGTGGGTTGTACTTCATATTGACGTTGGACATACTTTTCCTTGCTAATAAATAGCAAAAAGACAAGCTTAAAATTCCACATAACTCACTCCCCATACTTATTGTATGATTTACAAATAAAATTTACTCAGATCTTACCAATATTCTACATGACGGTCATAAGCTTTCAAACCAAAGCATCTATTGCAAAATGGACATTCATCCGTTGGAGCCAGCGGCTTGGCGTATGATGGAAGAGTTGAATCCATGATTTGTGACTCTTCAGAGTTGGACCCAAATTCTGAGCGATCATCAAAATACTCTGAAGGAGGTTTGCTATGTCCTCGTTCAGCTCTTGTTTGGCTCACACTTCGTTGTCTCCTTAGTGGAGAGGGTGCACCAACGCTTGGACTCAGACCAAGTGATGGAGTTTGATGCAGATTTAAAAGGGCTTCAGAACTGAGCGTGCTTCTAGTAGTGCAACTTGTACCACGAAGAGAGCTTCTATTCTTAGATCCTCGCGAAAAGCCAACGGAAGATACGGATAATCTACTGTCACCACCACTAGGACTGTCGGGTGGTGGTATGAAATACTCCACCTTTGTCCCCTTCTTTCTTTGTTCAGTGGAATCAAATTTTCCTCTATCTTGCTTATAAGGCGTTTTCACGTTTACTTGAACGCACACTTTAGAATGACGCTCCAATGCTTCTGGAGAAAATGTTCGGTTGCAAATGATGCCTAGAAAAATATTGCAAACAAAAATAAATTATTAGAGTCACTTTTCTCTTTATGGTATAGAGATATTGCTGTTTACATGGAAGAAGAATTTGAATGAGTGACGCCTCTTCTTCTGTCACTGTGGAGGTCACTCCGTTTCTTTTCAGGGCTTCAACAGGAGTTGATTCAGGATCGGAGGAACTGGAAGTGCTGTGGTCCCGTTCTCCACCACTCCCCACACCACTTTCACTAGAAGGTCGTTCCTCTGACGTAAGGGCGGAGGAAAACGACTTGGAAATGGGCATTTTCCATGTTGGTATGTAATCAGTCCTTCCCCTTTCAGAGAATGGGTTTAAAATATTTGAAGATGCGTCCATGGTCATCCTCGTGGATGGAGTCCGCGTCTCCAGCCATGTGGAATCCATGGCTTATTATGGCTAGCTCGTGAATGCAACTTAACTGTAGCGTGAAGCGAAAAACAGAAACCTCAAACTGTAAAGATAAAAGCAAAAAATAAGACAAATTATTCTTTTTATGAGTGTGTGAGGAAATTGGGAACATTGCTTAGTTTTTATTTGAAGTGACTCAAGTTCTCAACATGTTTTTAATTTTGTAAAAAGATGCAAAAACTAGATGAGACACATGCAAATGAAGAAATACTTTAAATGTTAATCTAAATCCAATCAGCAAGGCTTTGGAAGAGTTGTGGTTGAATTGCTATTTCTCATCTTTTTATCGCATCAGACAGAACCTGAGTAAAACTTTAAAAGGTTTCCAACCAAACTTATTCAATTGCTTGTCTGTATTTTACTTGGCTAATCTTGTCAAAGTCGTTAAAATCAGTGTACCCTATTACTTTCTATTTCTTTAGCATGCAGTGATTCGCTTGGTTTGGTTTGAGATTGAATTCAAGACGGAAAATGAGTTCATTGTATGGGGTATATTTTCCTTATTGAGGAAACTCTCAAGTGTTTCAGGTATATAAATTCAGTCATCAGTGAAGAAGATGAAGTTCGGGAGACGGGTTCTATTATCTTTGTGTAGTAGAACTGAAAAATGAGGAAAATAATTGGATATGGTTAGTTGTGGTTAACCAAGTTCTAGATTTTAGATATAAAATGAGTCCATATATCTCAATTTCTCATAGTTTCATCATTCTCCCCGTGTTCAAAATTGGTTGGCAGTACTTTATTGTACAAACTTGTGTGGTTTAGTACAAGAAATGAGGAATTGAGCAGGTGCAGAATAATATTGCAATCTTGGGTTCTCAGTTCTCATTCTAATTTGTCCCTATACGTTGTATTACATAGGAACAAGTTTTACTAGAGATCTTTTAACCATAATTTATCATTCGTCTGGAAGTACAATTTGCAAATTGCTTCAAAGTGAGAAAACTTCACAGCATCTAGTTAGCACAACTACCGCAGGTTGTTAATGATGTTTTTGTATACAGAATAGTGCGCTTGCATTTTACATTGTATGTTACCACCATATATCAACGTTTTTAATGCACTTTGCAACTTTATATGAGGATTATAGGTTTGGAAGCAAGAAAATCTGGTGGGATGTGCATTTTACAAATATGTAAATCCCAAGGCCACGTTCCTCATTTCACCTTTACTTAAACATTTACCACCACCTAAAATTGAAGCAATAACCACATCACGTAATAATAATAGGATGCCACCATTACAAGACGAGATTGAAAATTGCAATATTATTATATTCGCATTGCGTTGTATCTAATATGACTGACCCACCACCGCTACAAAACTTGCAATGTCTTTCTCAAATTTAAATGCCCACACAGGTGGACTAAACTGTTGATCATTTGGCTTTGGCAAGATGTGTGTAGGTTGGAAACAGTAGAGAGTGGCAAATTAAATGTATATTGTGCACGCTGATGAATGTCTATCATCTCAAAGAACAATCTACTTCATGGAATAAATATGTAGAGGGGTTGGATGGAACGATTTGGATGACAGGACATGGCGTCCCACAAGTTGTTTGTGAACACATAATGCCTTACAAAATAGGGAAATCAAGGATACTCATCGGAAAGAGTCACTAAATATACATACCAAGAATGCGTCTCACCAGCTCATTCCTTAATTTCATTCAGAAAGGTGTCCATAACATAAAAGTAAATGTGGAGATGCTCTTGATGGAGAGTGAGTGATCCTGTTTTTTTAAATAAATTACAATAAAAATTGAGCCATTTAGCTTTTTGCATATGATGAATGTAGAGAAAGGGGATCAGCCAATATTGAGTAGAAAGAAATCAATTTATGCGTGGTCACAAGCAGTAAACAATTGCTAATGGGCAACGAAATACAAGGAGAATAACTTAGGTTAAATGAGGTCTGACGTCCTTCTATTTTTCGGTAAACTCATAAGAGAGTTGAGTCTGGAAATATATTCTCTGGCTGTTATACTTATATAAGCACCAAACCAAATATCATTTTCAAGGAGGAGGATCAAATGCTGTCAGGAGTTGGTCTGTGACGCAAAATGCCTTCACCGACTATTGATCTTGGTGGCATTGTATTATAATTACATCAGATTCATACAACGGGTCATATTGGCCTAGAAAAACATCACAATGATTAAAGCGCATAATCTGCAAAACTCGCTTTAACGACAAATTGTATATTTTAAAAAAACGTATTCATATATTGAAACATGTCGCAAAATAATATTAAAAAGCCAGTTTCGTATTTAATGAATGTTTTTAGAATGAATTTAATCTACTACGGAATCTGTATGCACCAAACTTTGATGTGTATTTCTTTCATGCATTGAAAATATTGAATAGCATTGAAACCTCAGCATCCACCAAATTATCATCGTCTCGCTAATTTTCGTTTGCAATCGTCCTGTTTCTTATGTTAGCATCATGATAATAATACAAAACTACATAAATCCTACCGGCAAGGAAGGAAATGCACTCACTCAGTGATCAGTGCCAAAATTAATGATCCTCGTAATAATGTCTTTCGCACTTCTCAATTTCAACTCCACCATAACATTGAACAAACTCAATCGGTTAAATTAGTTTCCTTTACAAAAACCCATTTGTTTCTCCACCCGGCGTAGATATTCTTTGTCTAATATATCTGCATCACTTTTAAAAGAATTGTATCACTTTTCAAATTCAAAACAACATGCAACAAACACCGTGTTTAAATTTGAGAGTTGTTTTCAATGACGAAGAAAGAGATAAGGACAAATTTCACGTATTCTTAGTTTGTGTCATTTACACTAAATAATGAATACAACTCGATGAGGTATCTGGTATCTTCTTGCAATAAAATTTATTTTTTTACATGAATATCCAAAATTAAATTAAGATCACGCACACTTTTTCTGCAGATACACTGCAATTTTTAGTAGGACATCTTTTGTTGTACGTACGTATTCTCAAGAATGAACATTTGCTAAATCCAACTGTAATTGTCTCCAGCAGAGAAGAAGATTAATGTTAGTAATTTATATGTTTCGAAATGACGAATGTTGTCTTTTCTTCAACTTGTTCAAATGCTACTTATTCCCATCTCTCATGTACTATTACGTCTATAGTAAAATTCTACCTCTACTCTAATGGGAGGAAATTGTAAAATTTGACGTGATGTGCTCCAATGACTTCTCGCTTTCCTTTCATTCCCTGCTAGGGTTGAATTAAGGTGCACTAAAACAAAGTATATGGGAAGAACCTAGAGGTACTGGAACTATGATATAATACAGTGTTTCAAAAAATTGAAGTATTCTCCAATACTGTTCTCCCCGAATACTGAATACAATAGGTTTAAAATAATCACTTCTCAGATAGTACTCTTACAAGACGACTTGTATTGTTCACTTAATGAGCACTATACATTAGATTCAAATTTTAATTACTTATTCCGTGTCTACTTATCAATATATATATTTGGGTTCCTGTGTTTTACAATTACTCGTATTCAAGAACAACTGTTTCATGTTTAATTCTAAACAAATCGAATACTATTTTTGTCGAGTTTGAACTTTTCTTAATGTCTCGCAATTTCGAAATGATTAGTATTTTTCATTGCACCAGTTTCTCGAGTTTTTACTGTCCACAAAAAGCTAAATTGGTAAAGTTCTACTGGGGAATAAACTCATTCAACTTGTCATTACGGGCTGAGAAATCCAAATCGAGGGATTATTCAGTTACAAAATTCATGGGACAAGAGAGAAAGTTAAATTATTCTAATCTAATAACTTGTTTTATAGGATAGCTATGTATAAATAGCCATCTGGAACTATCTTTAGTAATTTCGAATGAAACTCGGACGAAACGCCTAAAAGATATAATTCTTATTTCTTCATGCTATAATTATGTCTATGTTAAGTCTATGTCAATGCTTTACTGGATGACTCCAGGGCTTAATTTAATCAACATATTTGTTACGGTATCAGTGGTGATTTGATTGCAGCAGTTGTACAATTATGGTATTGTGGTTCAATTATTGTTATTTATAAGAGTTGCGTTTGGATAGGCTAATCTAATCAAATATTATAACACAACCTTATTCGATCAATCCAATCATTCGTACATAGAACAACTGCGCCATCATCTAATCAGGTAGCTATTGTCCGATATAAAATCAGGCGAGGTTCAAGATGGATACCAAATTATCAACTCTTGGAAAATGAAACAGGCGAACCCTTGTCTTTGTAACCACAACATGTAAACGAAAAAATTATTGCGTTTTCAAGGCTTCGATGTTATATTTAATGGTTAAACTGTATTGAGTTGTATGTACAGATTGCTAAGCAGAAATATATTAGCACGTCAATCAATAATATAAATATTTAATGGACCCTAAAACAGTGTTACAGTCAAGATATATATACGTACATACGTACACTAAAATTCAAAATGGATGAAAATTGCATTGCATGAATGTTATTATTTTGTCATAAAGTAGTGTAGCTGAATGAAAATTAAGTGAATACCATTGTGAATTATATATACTTTTAAAACTATTCGTTATACATACACTCAGCTCATGTTCCAATGAGTGTATTTTTGGTCCATTGTTTTGTATACCCACTAAACATTGAACGAACGATTTTAATCGATTAATGGACATTCCAGCCTTATTATGATGATAAGAATGACAGGTTTTTCACAAATAGTTTCTTGTCCACGGGACACCTATTTCTAAACTTCCTATAACGTACGTACAAAAACCAGAGAGCTGAGCTGAGACAACACTTCACTGCTATGAACAGTTTAAATATTCATAAAATGAAATATGTGGCTTTAATATTACAAAAACTATTGACTCAGTACTTACACTCCAAGTATTTACAAAGACTTACGAGTTTAACGTATCCTAATGTTGAAGAAAACTGGGGTCATTTGAAAGTTAAATGTTCTTGTTTAAAAGCTTATTTCACACGCAATGTAGTCGGCGTTTCTTTCCATTAACGTTAAAACAGCACAATAATAATGTTAATAAACTTCCACCCTGTGCTTTAATACTATTTGATTTAACTGCATGTGGGAACTGGAAATACAAACAGTGCATAAAGGTGGTAGAGATTTGCTGTGTGGGCACTGGTGATTATATTGTGTTTACTTAAATCTTGAATGTGGACAAGATTTAAGCCGTAGATAAAGTAAATGCGTCGAAAGTATATGCCATAAAGATGAGAACAATGTAAACTGGAGGAAGGGATAATAAAAAACAATTATTTTGCTATTATATTGTTCTGATTTTTGGAATAGTTGAGTAATCACGAGTCTCATAATCCAATAATACTATGTTCTTAATCTTTATATGCACAAGAAAAAGACTCATTCTCATTGCTAAATGAGTATAAGACATGCAAATATTAATACATACTAGTTCCAGTTCTGGAACCGTAATATTTTCAAAACGCAGTACTTAAGTCTATATTATTAATTAAATTAATATTTAATCGCACTCGTCTAATCTCTTTATATAAAATAGTAAAATCTTGAATTAATCACTCTTACAAGCGGAGAGATACATACACACACACTTCGTCACAATTTTAGGGAGAAAGTCGCTCTGGAGTGAAAATAGCATAATATAGGTATAATCGGACCGGAAAATGTTTATCCTTGCCAATCAATGCGAGTAAAATGTGAAAGAACCAAAGCAGACTTCGATCCAACAATTGGGAAATTATGAACCCTTGATTTCTAAGTTGTTAGGCACGCAACTCACCTGTCATGTTAAAATAAGAATATCCAAGTAATCCAAATCACGACCTTTCCAGTCAGTGTGCACTTTCCTTCTTCTTACTACTCTTCAGGTATAATAAAATGAAGTAGAAAACAAAATGAAGGGAAACTTATCAACTTTCTTTGGCAAACTATATGCAAATGTCTCACACGACACTTTTCTCAAACAACGTACACTCCCGACACAATGCAATACATTACACTCAAACACAACCAACCAGCACCACTGGAATCTAATGATAAAACCAAGCAATTCGTATACTTCCACAAAATGAAGCAATCTTCTTTAACTGAATGCGTCCTAGAGGACGAATCAAACCCAACTAACAAAAAAGCCACTCGTGAAGGTAACTCGCCAACTCAGATTCTCATTCTGCTTAGTCAAACGAAGTTACGAATACTTTAGTTAAAGAGTTTAGGCAACTTTAACTGCAATCTGTAATACTCACTCTTATGCACAAGTATATGTACATAATACATTGGCAGGAAACTCACAAGCAGTTACTTTGACTAGTTTTACACATGTAATCCTTGTTTAGTAACTCTTTTCCATGTATCTGTTTTGGGCTGTGGATGCGGTATGAACCATTTTTAAACGGAGTTCGGGACCTATACATATTAAATTCCCGATTAATTTGCAAAAAGCATAAAAGTAGAGTACAGTCAAAATTTGTCAGTTCAAAGAAAAAAATGTTTGAATTGAATTCGTCATTTACAAAATTGACGTTTGAATTCGTCATTTACAAAATTGCATTTGTAACGAATGTTATACCAGGGGTAAAAAACTCCGAGACCCTAATATGGATTTTGTGTGTAGTTTTTTAGGATCAGGTACCTTTCAAGTAGAATTATGCTTGAGTTGAGTCAGTCAAAAACATCAAAAACATGATTGTATAGTTTTAAATATAAGCAAGCAAGGATTCAAATTTCTAAATAAACGTATAGTTTAATTTTGGGTTTAAAAGATTTATTTGTGTGTTTTTTATTGATCCTGCACCATGCGTAAGTTTCATAAAGAGTTTTGTGTAAAGTAATGTACTATGTTTTAACCAATTGCAGCTTTATGTGCATGCAGCAAGATCTTATCTTGGAGAAAAATTATTTTCTTTATAATATAATCTGCGAACAAAATATACATGTTTATGTATTGTTGTAATTAGTTTCTTTTGTATCCCAAGATGCAATATTCCTCAGATCAGCCCAAATGCAATGTTGCATTTCATTTGCTCCTCTTCATTCATATTATCGTTTGCCATGGACCTTGCAAAGTGGTAACTACACATCGAATGTTGTTTGTATGTTGTGTAAATTGTGCTTTCGTTATACGATCAAGAACAACTTGAAATCAACCCCCTTGTCTACACTTATTGGAAGATATGCAGAATACTAACACAAGCAGTAAAAGAATACGCATTCGTCTCGGTATACACATCCACGTTTGCAATCTCAGTTGTTTGATTACTTGGAAGAAACACGCAGACTGCATATCATTACATATGGTAGTAAAAAGGTCGATATCTCGGTTCATGTTTTTCGGATGAAACAGTTTCAAATTGAAGATTGAACCTGAAGTTTGAAATTAGTAAACTACACAAACATCTCAATGTAATTTCTTGTATTTAAGCTCCTTGTTTATTATTAGAGTCGACCATAGCAAATAAGCGTGCTTCACACATTAGAATGCATACCTTAGATTAAAGACAACGAAGAAGAACCTGTTCCTTGTTGCGTTGATTATGATGATCTAACTCGTGTTGGCAGATTAGATGAATGAAATTCGTAATGGATTGGATTGCTGCTGAGCTGATTAAATAATAAATCGTAGCCCAACAACTTGTTATGTTTGTCTCTTCTCTACCTTCCTTGATGTTATACATACATAAATTCAAATAACGCCTGTGCGGATTTTGCTTTCTGTTCTCTTGAGGCAGTGAGGCATATGTATATCGATTGAAGTAGGCCTAAAACATGTCAATATAGGACCTGGGGGAAGGACGATGCCGGTTAGAATTATTTATAACTTAGTATGGTGACAAAACAAGCGCTGACATTTTCTTATCTATATAAAATCATCATGTTATATTAATCCTTCTAAGACCAATCGTGTAATATCGGGTAATTATTAACAAGGTATTGTGTTGTATTGTTTTTTTAATATTAAAGTTTCAAAACAAAACCTCTACAATTTGAGGGCAGGCGACAGCAGAACCACGCGTGAAATTGCGTTATAAATTCGATTTGTAGATAATTGGAGTAATTGTGTCGGTTCCAGGCCCGGATTTCAATAGCACTTCGTATAAAAAGATGATTAAGCAATCATCTTTACATCACAAAAACAAAATAATCACTCATTTATTTTCAAAGTCAAATTTCTTTCTCGTACAAAAAGTAATCAAACACAAACATGTATTTTCGCATAAAAGCAATTGCAAATTGTCTGGAAAATTGAATTCTTCATTGTATCAATTCAGAATGCACAATTTTACTGATACATACTTATCTGTAGCTAAAATTATCATTTCGACATTAAGTGCAATAACATTGTCAAGTTTACTTTACATGTACACTAATCCTAATCTTTAGCAGATACAAGAAAAAGAATGGGCAACTCGCATTTGAAAACATCAATAGACGTTCCCTTTGTTTTTAAGATAAGCAGATTTAAGATATCTTATGTATCACATAAACCAGTGTATTTTATGTGGAAGCCGAGGTAGGCGAGTGTTGATAGTAGCCGTCCGCTGGTGTGGACTGGGCAACGGTCACTCGTTCGATCCTTGGTGGAGACATGAGTTGAGTCGATGATTGCGCCCTAGGTGTTTGAATTGAATCGTCATACTGGGTTTCCGAATTTGAGCCATGCGCAAATTAGGACCTTATTAACCTGAGAGGGAAGGTGGGAAGGTACCTCTGGTGCCGGACTGTAAACCACCACACCCTACATATGATCACACCATTATCTGAGACCAACTCAATTTTTTGACTTTTCAACTTTTTGATGTTTTGTGCACTCGTTTGCATTTGCAGCTATCGCTATTCACAGACCAGGGGTTTGCTGCAACGCAGTGCAATTGTACGGAAGTGTGAGGATCATATTAGTGTGATTGAAATTGGAGACTGAGTTCTCAAATAGTTTTTAAGATAAGAAGATTCCATAAATAATTCTCAGCCAATAATGAGAAAAATTTGACATTTTCTTTCAAAGTCTGTATTACTCTAAATATTCTCTCAGTTAGTTGAGGTACCTGGAATATTAAAGCTTGTATTTTGTAATAATCATTTCTGAAATAGATATCTCATATGCACATACGTGTATGTACATATGTATATAAGTAAACACGCCCATGCAAGAATACGTTGTCATTTTCAATAAGGAATACTTTTCCCACTTGTATAATGCAACTATTTTACATTTCTTCCAAAAATGTTTTTGAAATGGCCTTTGATTTCATGACAAAGAGCAATTCATCATCCTTCTCATTTCATGACGATAAGCATTTGCTCTTTAATGAATACTCCAGAGTTAAGAAATGCCGACATCCTTTAAAATTGTTAATGAGCACTCAAAAGTCATGTTAATTACGAGAACTTGCTGGCACATTTACAACTGGCATATTTCTCTAATGTCTCAACTAACAGGCTCAACAAGCCACATGAAAATCAGGAGCACCGGAAATGTGCAATCTAATAAATCATTTTATTTTGCATCAACAAGATTCTGATTTAGAGTTTCAAAGTCGATTTTTACAACTTTAATTACTATTTTCAAAAACTAAAAAATACTTTTTTAGACCAAGGCAAGACGATGAAAGCAATTTCCTTATTTGATCTGACAATTATCATTTACTCATCTAAAGTACCAGTCAAACGAATTGGAGAGGCAGTTAAGAATCATTCCTGAACATAGATAAAAAATGTTCTTTATGTATAAAGCCGTGTGCCCACACAAAACATTTTGCATGATATTAGCATATGAAATGTATCATTAGTAAACTTGAAAGCTTTCTTTTCTCAAAATCTTATAATACTTTAGTCTGGAGTTTCTTCAATTTCAAAGTGGACAAAGTAACAAATTGGTATTCTTTCCATGTAAGTAATTTGAATGTTGATTTGTTGGAGATATGCATCATTGCGTCTTGTTTTCCCGTCTCTTTCTTTCTTTTGACTCTTATTACGAGAGACCCACCTCTTGTGAGAATGTTGTATAAAAAAATATTTACAAAATCAGCTTCAGTCTCTAAGCTCATTTCATCTCTCGGGTAAATTTTCCAGTTAGTCACACAGACTAAATGGACCGAGAGGACTCACCACAATTATTCATATGCA
Source organism: Folsomia fimetaria (assembly GCA_034695645.1). Taxonomy (NCBI): domain Eukaryota; kingdom Metazoa; phylum Arthropoda; class Collembola; order Entomobryomorpha; family Isotomidae; genus Folsomia; species Folsomia fimetaria. The sequence goes on from JAQFZJ010000095.1 coordinate 31,515, forward strand.
CCAATATTATTCATAACTTGTAAGATTTGAACTAGTTCTTTTATGTAATATGTGTAGCATACAGTTTATAAGATCTCAAATCTGAGCATACATAAGGCGTATGTTTTTAGAGTTTAAAGTTTATACATAGCAGTAATTTAAATTCTTGAGTTTGTAATACAAAGTCAAAACTCGTTAATGGAGATAATTGGATGTTATCTCGTGCTCTTCTCATGTTTATACAAGTACATCTATGACATCCATAACAGGGAAGGGAGGCTTGAATTCAATCAACAATCAAATCAACAAACTTTAGAATAAAGAATCCTCTGCTGGATAATAAATATAAATGGGACAACACCTTTTCGTGCCATCACATTTACTTGTGTTATTATGGGAATTAATTGTATTGTCAGGGTTGGGCTTAGATGTATTAAAACTATTTTGAACGATGTACGTCCGTGTTAGCTACTTTTATATTTGGCGTTGGCGTTCTTTTTAACTTGAATATGGCTGGAGCTGGACAGACTGTTGTTAACCTGTTAGCCCTCATAATTGGCAAGAACTGTGCATCGCGTTGAACGATTCATATTCGATTCTATCTGTGTGTACTTTACAAGCCCCGACATGGTGATTACAGATTGACCAAAGTTGCCCTACTAATTGCGATTGTAACCACCACCCCATGAAGATAAATGTCATGGTCTAACCTGAATCTTATTAAGAATTGTGGACAATGTGTTAAACAATTTCAAATTATGTAGCTTCTGAAGGACACCTTCATCCAATCCAATAACTGATTATAACTCTCAACATCTCCACAAAATTCACATAGCATAGACAGGTTTAGTTTATGCAACACAAACAAATGCATAAACAATGGTGGCTTGAAATGGCGTAGAAAATTCAATTAAGATACTTTAATGAGCATCCCGTACTGATTATGGTTATGGTTATGTATGTATCTCGGATGGCTGTGCTGCAGATTGAATGTGGAAAATTGTTTAAAATGCCATTTATTGAATTACTGGTATGAGAATAAAAAGTTAATTACGTAATTCTTCAAGGATAAACCACAAATTTGTTAGGTTATGATGTCAGATCCTAGTATTTGAACTTGTTTTAAGAGCATGACTGTGCAAAACGGAGTGCTTTGAAATTACTACTATGCAAATGTTTAGAAACCGTGTTTCACTTCATATTGGTTAGCATTCTGATGAAAGATTTTGGGATGTGCCATATGTACAACAAATCAAATATAAACTTTCTCGCATTTAAACGTATACATTTGTCTATGTATTTGTCACGTTTGTAATTGACTGAAATTCAGTCACTGAACAAGCAAACGAGTGTAAATACCGGTTCACTAATTCCATCTCCAATATATTGATACAGTGGACTTCTATTCTGATGTAACAATCTTGTGTGAAAATATTTTACGTTACTCAACACATGTTAATTCCAAAAATGTATTTATATATACTTATATTTCTAATTTAAAGCCAAACATTTCTATCATAAAACTACGATGTACATAATATTTTTAATAATACACTACAGCTTGATTTTGTAGTACATTGTAAATACATAATTTGCAAATTAAAGCTAATTTCCTTTAACGATGAGTACCCCTAACCACAGATACTATTTGAGCGTGTGTATCAACTCTTTTTAAACAACACAATTTAGTCATCAAAATCATTTTATTTGTTTTACGCTTGTATTTGGACTTTGCAAATCCATAACTCCTAGTGAAAACTACGCTACGCCAGCGAGCAAACAAGCCCCCGAATACAAAATTGCAAAGCGTGCTAATTTATGGCATAATAGATTAATCTTTGGCTTGTTTGTATACCATGTCTGTATACCATGGCAAGAAATATACATTGGAAATGTCCTTCCCAATCTTTAGAGACTGTTTGTTAAACTTCCATTAGAACATAATAAATGGACTTTTGACTCAAGACGTGACCAAACCTAACAACTTAACAACCTACATTAATTAAGACAACTAAGCAGTGGTGATGCTTTTGAAATAGCCAAGCCAAGTACACACAATTCCCTGGAACCTTACCAAACCCATACTATTAAAAGTCCTTCACGGAAAGTATAAGTCGTGAGTAATATTTTATTGACTTACGAGTTAGAATTATTACAGTGGTGAAACTTCGTGTTAGCGTGGCGCATGATTAGCTTACTAATTAATATTATCAACTTATCTCTTCTCATCTTCACATAATGCTAAAATAATTTAATTCAAGGAGATATATGTAATTTTTAGACATACCTTGTTATAGAATTACCTCAGGTATTTCTGAAGTATGAACCACTGCCAAGTGTAGATACAAAATCATCCGTGTCATCCGATAAAGATTGAAAACAATAAATTACAAAACGTAATTGAGCCGCTTGATTAAGCCTTCGTTAATTTGTCAGTTAATCTTGCTGGAGCAAAGTTTGCCGTTTGTTTGCGAGATTACAGCATGCGGCGTGATTAATGAAGATCGAGTGACTGACAGGTTTTTCGTGCCCTAAGCGAAACTTTGTAAAAAGTTGCAAATTCTGGAAGAAATGATTGGCAATGTACTGTTCTCCTAACTTTGTTAATTAATGAATAAGTTCATTCGAAAACACATTATCAGAACTAATTCAATACTTATAGAATCTTTTAGAGAGAGATACAGCAATGACTTTGACTTTGACCTTTGTTTAGTTACTTAAAGCTTCCACCATAATTAGAAACATGGATGTCCTTCGACCTCTGTTTGCTTCGCTCACTCCATTTATACTGTGTATATCTCAATTTTAAAGAGACTCACAGTGCCCAATTAATTTGCTATTGCTTGAAGAAACACATACATTTAATTTCCGCTTTCAATAAGTTTGGCAAGGTTCTCTTTTCAGATTCAACGGAGATGAAAATTTCTGCAAATCCTTTGAAGGATAAGCATGCATGGTGTATACGTTGCTAGTTATTCGTATCTTCTTTATTTTATTGTCGTTTCTTGCTACTCACAAATTAAGGTTGGCTGCAAACGCTAGCGCGATTTTCCTGGCATGACGTAAAAATAATTGAACGATTGTTTTCATTGGTGTAATTAAGTAATATACTTTAAAATTCAGAGATGTTTTTTTATTTGATATTCGCACTAATTTATTATTATCATGGAAGATTATTCTCATATCGTAGAGAAAAGTCTGTCACGTTTCGACATCTTGTGACAAACCAGCCCTTACCACACGGAACCCACTATGCTGCCAATTTTATTAGTTCTTATGACTGACTTGATTTTGGCGTTGTCACCTGTCCTAAAACGGAGAGCGTGTACTGCAAGGTGACAATTCAAAGTGAATATTTGGTAGTGTAATTTCCTTTTGTTTATTGCTCTCTGTTTTTAGCGAAGAGTTGGGTGTAGCATTTTTTATTGTCAACATTATTCAATTTGTAACGGAGTGTCTGTGGTTTGTCTTTATGAATAGCCAATCTTCAACTTTTGCATGTTATTCCATATACAATTTTTGCAACGTTATTGTGACTTTTTAAGAGATTCATTTTTGCAAAAATTATAGTGACTGTGTCAGGGTGCAGTTTTTTATGTCGTTGTCAACTTGTTTGGAGAACAATCGTAGTAAATCAAGGTGTTATTTGCTTATAGATTTGCTATCTATTACTGTGCATATGTACATAATTAATATAATCGAACACTATGTAAAAATAGTACTTATTTAGTCACTTTGACATTGTATGAAAATGTGCATTTTATACATTAACTTAGCTTGATGAATATTGTGGTAAAAAACAATGAACAATCACTTCACAGTGTAACAAAAGGGTTAACAATTAAAAGAACTTAAATATAGTTAGTTGGATGGGTGGGGTTGGCAAGTTTCAGCTAATCAATCCCACCCACCAAAAATAATTGAGAAAATGCAACCCGATCCATCATTAACTGTCAAACAATTTGTATTCTCTACAATTATTATGAGACGTTGTAATTGATTTGCGAAAATGAATTGCTTTATATAAGTTGGCACGCTTTGTGCATATTTAAGACTTGTCAGCTTGTGAATATACATATATGGACAAATAATTGCATCACACTTATTGCACTTAATTAATATTTCAGGTTTGATCAAGTGATTCGTAAAATAGTATACACTTTAAATTTTGCTGTGAATTGTGTCTGATTAATAATTCGCAAAATTAGATCTATTTTGTTTTAAGGTGAATAATGTTGAATATCGGCTTGGAGGATAAATATTGTGTTTCAACTGATGCATCATTTCAATTAATGTGGTTCCACCTATGATGTTGTCCACTGTTTATTCGCCGATGAATAAAATTTTAAGGGAGTTTGGGAACTATGCTGACAAATCCAAGGTATTGACAATCACTTGTCTGTCAGTAGTTAACGACATTCTAATGAGCAAGTATCGAGAATGCAAGGATTGATCTCAGGAAGCTATGTGCTCTCTCCACCATCCTTTCTCACATCCCTAATTTGGTAACGGAAGGACACATATTGGTCTTGAACGAGCCAAGATGACGTTTTCGCTTCGAATTTGAGGTATTGTTTTTCACATGGACATGGACTAATGTTACCTCTATGAAAATACAGTTCACAAATATTATTTCTACTGTTAAAAGATTCGCAAATATTTGCTTGAATAAAATACAAAGCTCTGGTTTAGACTATTATTCATATCTTTCTTTAAATGCATGACATTATATTTTCGTTTAACTTGAAGTTGAATGCAATTGGCAACAGTCGGAACTGTTGCACTTCCAAATTTCAGGCCAAAATGCAGTCCACCCAACATTCAATTCAACACGACGAATTTCTGCAGCTTCATAACCAGCCAATGACCCATTCATTGTTAAAGTCTACCCACGCACGCGAATCTTGTCAGACTGGGCTTAGATAGTTTGTCTGATATGGCGCACTAAAGTTCTACAAAATATTGTAAGCGAGTATATTGTTATACGTATTAAATGAACCGTAGTCCAATAAAATGTGTCCAAATCTGGAATTCATTGGCATTTATCATTTAAAGTTTATTGGACTTATCTAAATTTTTGGCACACACAACAATTTGATTTTATTAGGAACTTCTAGTTTTAGCACTCATGCAATTTATGTTTTTCTACTCGCTAAAATTTTGAATAGCGAAAATTTCAAGTCGTTTCATTTTACAAATGTCCAGTAGTGTGTTCTATGTGTATTATGAAATTGTACTTGGCATACAGATGTACAATTTCCATCGTACCAGACAACAAATAGACGCACCCTGTTTGTTTCTACTGTAATAGGAATAAAATGTAACGGGACACGCCAACAAATTATAGAGTTCAGCCCATCGTGACCAAAAACCGAATTAGCCAAAGATTGGAGCATCATCTTACCACCACATCGATCTGCTAGTTCGATCTGGCTGCATGTTCTATTTGCAATATCTTATCGATTAGATTCATTATTTTTTCAGATAACATGTTTTTGTCAACACTCATTATTTTTTGTCAACAGGTGAATGCATATCCTTATCATCGGCTACTGCAGTGCCTGTCGATATTTGATCAAACTTTTCCGATGTTAATAAATGACAATATAAACATTATTATCAATTTGATCAAACCAATCGCTCCATCCATGCTAGTCATACAAATATGATTTCTATTTATAACTATTTGTTTTGGGCATGTTGGGTTTGTTGGCCAGCATCGTCATTTATTTATTATTTCGCGTTGTTTGTCCTTGCAATAGAACGTGATTTTATGATGAAACAATGCTTCAAGATACGATATGCATATTTTAACAGCGAATTCGTAAAAGAGCTCAGATTGTGTCGTAATGGGTGTTGCAGTTTATCATCATTTAATTTTAACCTCACACATATCGCCAACAGCATGGATGGAGAATAGTAGATTGTATTAATTAAGTCGTTTGATTTAAATAGACCACAAGTGAGGGAAAGGAATGCATGTCTGTATAGTAAGATCAACCTTATAATTACACTATGTTTGGGTTTTATGTCCTTGAAAAAAACAAGCACATGCTCCCACTTTCATTGTTGATTGACTTGTAAGTAAAAGGAATACTATCTACTAGTGTTTAATATGGATGTATTCCATTGGAATTCAACTGTTAAGGGATGAGGATGGGCCAAATGGATTAAATAAATTATGCATGACAGTTCCTTTCGAGATTTCCAGAATTTTCATTCTTATCATAATGTACAATTCATTCATCGTAATTCTACTTGGCAAAATATATTCCAACAAAAAATTCCTAGTATCATACATGGCACAATGTTTTTAGATGTAGAGCGAATCATGTATACCATTAAACATACTTAATTTAGATGCAGTTCATGATTCAATTGATATGAAATTCGCCGCAATAATTTGGCATATGAACTTGAACTTGGAGAGCAAAAAACGGAATAAATTGATTAAGAAGCCCAAACAAAGCAATGGACGTATGAAGTTTCAGGAAGTGTTACATTTAATTGATCTGGATTTGATGTTACCCGATATGACATTACTAAGCACGTATATATGTATGTAAACGGAGACAGTCAATTCCAAACTGGTTGAATCATGTCCATTACTACTACAGCAGAGGAAAATCTCTGTTAAAGATGAAGTTGCTGTTTGCAAAAATGGTTCCATATTACATATGTGGACGTAAGGTAAATTTAATAACTGTATCTCGTTTCAAAGTCATAACCAGTGTGGATAAAGGAGGGATTGGTTGGTTTGTGGCATGAAGTTGGTCATTCAAAACAAACTTTCTTTCCATATCTGTTTAAAAAGTTAATTAAATCATGATGACTTCTTCTATTTGATGCTTAATCTAATCTCAAGTCAGGTAATAAATTTTCAATAACTATATTAAATCTAGGTCCATTTCCTTTTTTAGTTGGAGGGAAAGCTTATAAACATTTCAAATTCGCCCATTGCATGTTTGCATGTACTTGTAATTCTATGCCACGTGCTGTGGGTCATCTTATAAGAGATGAAATTATTAAATTCACACAAAATTTTAGCAAATAGAATGTTAAAGAGGATTTATTGAAGGGTTCGTATATGCACAAATGTTACTGCCCGACCTAAAATCATCCTACATACTTGTCCTCCTTCAAAAAGAAGAGATTTTGTTTTGTGTTCGTCTTTCTACGTATTTATCAACTCCCACGCTTCAATCTCCTGACAGCAAACATCAGCATCGTCTATCTCACACGAATACAATCAAAGCATTTTTCATTTATTTAATGGTTCTGCATAATATGCAATGTAATCTGCGATGGTACTTCAAATTCATGATTTCTTATGGTTTCCTGTTTCCCAACTACTATGATTACCTGGATTATAAAACTAACCACAAAGTCCATCAAATATACAATTTCCCATGCTATTGTAGATTTAATTAAGATAAATCCAAGAATAGCTCCAGAAATATTAAATGGGGTATCCATGTGCCAAATAATTAAGCCATACTGACAAGTATTATCATAGAATCGACTCCACTGAAATCATCAATCCAATTGCAATTTATTTATTACGAGGTAATAATAGAAGGCATTCCACATTTTAATGGGATGTTATGTTACTACTTTGTGAAATTGATCTAATAAGCTTTGGCGGAAGGATACTTGGAGTCTTTACTTTGTAAGGAGTCTTTACTTTGTACGAGTATCAGTGATAATGACATAGATAAAATCCAAGTGCTATTTTCTGGAAATAGTGTACGAATTAATCGAAACGTATATGTTTTTGACTCATTTCAGTACAAATGCGATGGCAAACACACTCGAAGTCGGTATTGGGTGTATCAGAATTCCTTCTTCTACATACGTGCCTTTCCTAAATAGGAAAATGTAATTGATTTAGATAATGAAAAGCACAATCAATTAAATGAAGGTGACCAACTTGGCACGTAATAAAATTGATACATAAGAATTTATTTTTCATTAGATCAATTTACATTTATACATTTATATGACTAATATCATCTTTTCATCCTGCTTTATCACCGACCGACCAAAGGAAGCAGCATCGTGAGAATTTGAGTGGGTGATTGACGCTCGTAGTCGTCCATCTACATTTTCCCAACTAAAAATATTTGCTAACTCTGTGTATTGAAACTAGCGATCTACAAGTATAATCCCGTTGGTTGATTGGAAGTAGCACTTCACCTCTGCGAAACAATAAATTAGAGTTTTGTTCATTAATTCATGATCATGAGATGATATGAGGATACGACATCAAAACAATAAGTATGATCCAAGCTCAAGTTTGATTCGACAGTGAAATTAAAATTGTTAGCAGAAGCATGCATAATAAAATAATATAATTATATGTTTACTGGTGTTTTTCGTATTGCATAAATTCTTACAATTAATTCAGTACAGTTTATTATTTATTAGAAATCGATCTCTAAAATTAAGACGGAGCACAAGGATTTTATATTGTATTAAGACATGGAAATACTTATCATGTCCATCTCACTATATTGACTTTTGTTACTTATTGGCATGTACAGGAAGGCTACGTACTGGAAAGACTGTAAGTTAACTGGCAGACAAATTACTATTATAAATTCAAGCGAATGCCAAGATTATGAAAGTTTTTGGCGAACAAATTTTTAGGTCACCTTTGTCAGTTAAAGTATCTATTATATGGGTTTAACTCATTTGTGAAAACATGGGTATTATTATATTGGACATTCAAATGATACCTGATGAAAGTGTTTGTAGGTGATCTTAGTGATACACAAATTGAGTCAAGCACATGCATAGTAGGTGTTAATATATAATATTTCATTATTTAGAATTCTAAAGTTCTATAATTAATTTATGATTGTTTTCCTCCGTCTCAATAGTTGAACTTTCTTCAGATATGAATATGGAAGTTAGAAAAATATGTGATTTGGCAGTTGAATTTTTACTCCTTTAAAATTCTAAATCAATGGAATTTGTAGGATGAATTTGTGGGTCGCGGCCAGTCTGTTATCTTATCTTACTCTTCCGCTTGGAGAACGCAAATGGCTCTTGATGTGTCCGGTCCTTGTGTCAAGTGGTTCTTGAGAGACAGTTTGTCCTTTCCGTCCCCAACGTGAATTATCCTTAACTCTGGCCAAACACCTAAAGAAATTTAATTTTTGAAGCAAATTAAATTAAATTATAATAAGTGTTAAACTCAAAGTTAGATGACATTGACAATTGAAAAATTCGTTAAAACTGTTATTAGCATTAATAGGGGAAGTGGTAAGATGCTAAATATGGTTGATTTATCAATTAATATGTTAAAAACTTGGTATTGCAAAATCACGTCAATTATTTGCGTGCCTTGGTAAATGCTGACTTTGATATTTAAATGAGACTCTCATCATGCGGCTGCAGTTGCAAGAGCTCCTTGCGACTGATTACGTTGTAAAACTTTTTTTGGCATTACACATAAAAGCTAAGCAAATGCAAGCAGAAGATAGTGCTGTGAAGTTTCGAGTCTCAGAAATAAGCTTGTGCTCTAAGTGTATGATTTCATTACCCGCTTCGAAAAACTTTCCAACAATTTGTCAAGTGGAAAACACTAATGCATGTGGCGACAAGCTTACGGCAGGATTGGGATAAAGCAAACAATAATAATTACATTTGAAACTAACACTATATTTTTCAATTTTTTATAGCGAAACTTATACTCAAACAATTGTAACTATATTATAACTTAGAGGGGACAGTAATTCCCTAAAGTTAAGAGAAAGCAAGTTTACAGAAAAAAGTTATTCCGCCCATAACTATACTGATATCTTTTCACATTGTGCATTTTCAAAGATATCACATCACAAGAATTCAGTGTGATAGTTTTTTTTACAAAATGAACGTCAGCAATGCGTTTGCAGAGAGGTATATAGCTTTCCACTTTCAAATTGATTATAGCATTTGGAATTATTCCTATTTACTCCCACTATACGGAATAACATAATAAGTAGTAGTGGTCAATTCAACTTTCTAACGTTGTAGGCCATTACCGAGCACGATCCGACACAAGCCCAGGGAAAGTTGTGTACGTGAGGATGTTTGACAATATTTCTCTATTGTACTGGATGGACGGGATGGATAAGCCTCCCATGTGAGTTTACAACAACACAGGACGAAATGCGCTTTGAATAATTTATAAGTAGTAGTGACCCTAGAAGAGAAGGTTATAAATTGTAGAGCGTTTCAACCATGAAATAGCATGATTTAAATATGCACATTATCCAGGACAATCTAGTTATAGCCACGAGCACTTTAATGTATGGTTGCAAAATTCAGACCACTTCAACACTTGACACAAAATTGAACCATATGTGTTGTATTCACTTCAGCTTTCCAATCGTAGATAAATATATGGATATTGTGAATTGCCCATTGAAAAACATAAAAGTTCCACAAAAATGTTGATATATACTATCTGTTATATTTTAGAGGTTTTTAGCTCTGTTTTACCATGAGTATACATGTCATATCATAGGAGAAAGTTAATTCACACATTCTCCGTTTGAAGTATGTAGATCAAATTGTTTGCATCAACTAGTTTTTAAGTGGAAAAATGATTTACGTATTTATTATTTAAGGAAAGACATTGAAATATATATATAAACACGGGAATACAACAAATACAACATATTATACTCCGTGTGTCTTTTCATCGCATGAGCACCACTGGTGTTTCCTTGATTGCTCTGGTACTTTTAGAAATTTAGACTGAATTAATTTGAATTAATCATATATACTACATTTATAGTAATATCTACATAACGATTAGCTAGCGTTTATATACCGACTAATTACGAACACAAAAAGTTAGTTAGCAAGTGAAAATTTGAAACAGTTTATGTGTCGTGTCTTCAGTAATGAGAGAACGCCACAAGCTCTCAAGGCAAGGCTATGGATAATCAGTTAGTGATTGAGAAATGAATTTGAACCCAATTCGAATCAAGTTCTTGCTAATTGACTTTCATTTTGTCTATATTAGGCAAGAAAATGATGCGAATTATAAAGTGCTATTTCAGCTTTAGCTGATGCAGTGCTCTGCATTAGTTGTGCATGGTGCCGAAATGGGTGGTTGAGTGGGTGGGTGGGTAGATTTGGGAGAAATTTGTTATATTCGGGCTTGAATAAAATATATCAAGGTTATAAGTGAGAGTCAGAGTTCAGTAGTTCGGTTCAATAGTTAGCTAGAAAGTGGATTAAGTTATGGGTGGGTGTTGACAAATTAAATGGTCGGTCAGCACTTCTATAAAACTTTCTTTTAAAACAATATAATTGAATCATTCAAGCGTTATTGTCCTTTTGGATTTAAGGCATTAATGAAATGAAGTGTAACATTGAAGGACTGTGTGCAGTATGTTAGTGTACTATATCTTTGAAATTGATTTATGAGAAAAGCAATTACTTGTTCATTTGAAACTATATCTCATCTTCACTAATTCAATTTGTTAGTTTTTTCCTAGAACCTATAAATTGCTTTGTATGTATGTCATCATCATTACCAATAGAACAATTCCTGCCTCTACACTGGGGATATACGTATGTACATACCAGAAATACACAAAAATACATCATACATATAGTATATGAAATATATAGGTAGTTTATACGAATAGAAATTGAGAAGTGGATGCAGAGGTCGTATATAATTAAGGTAATGATATGCTGCCCAGCTCAGCGGTCCTTATTTTGCAATAAAAAGATTTGTACTAATTTCTGCAATTTTGCAACAACTTCTACAAATGCAATTTCAATTAATTAAATATCTACTAGTAAAATCAGGGATTCACAATTTAACTTTAGCTACAGCGCAAGCACATCCATAATTCACGATGGAATCACTCCATTCGGAATAGAATAAAGAAGGCATCAATTTACTCTTTGATTTAAAACTGCAAAATACAGACTGTTTATATACATAGCGATGTGATAATTTTGTTGCTCTTGCAACAACTATAGCAAAGCAGAAATGCGCCTGTTAAATAAATGGTCAATTAAAAGTGGTGAATCGGCTGGATTGGATTGAAATCTCGGATACAACGTGTAATACAAGTGCATGAGTCAGTGAAGGTGAGTAATCATATTTGGTAAGATTGAATTGTGGTGAGTGATGAGAGTGCAAGTGACAATTAAGTGAGTGTACATATTGGAGGTGAGCAGTGAGCAATTAAGAGATGATGGGAAAAGTGATTATTTAAAAAATGGCTGGTTTGGTTATTGGGTTACTCATGTTAACGGAACAGATATGTCTAAGTATGGTTAGGTTGCTGATTTTTAAAGTGGAAATTGCAACTAAATGGTCGCACTCACATATTCATAAAGTGTCACGGAAAATATACCATGGATGATGGCTGACATCTCACTTTCTTTTCTCGCCTCCGTCAGACAGGGAAACAAAGCCAGTCTGATTAAGACATGATTTTAGGAATTGGAAATGCTTTTGAAAGATTTAGGGGATTCAGATGAACCAAACAGAAAATTAATTTAATGAAAAGAAATTGTGTTGCTCCATCAGTTACAATAAGTAAATAATAGAATCTGTCATTTCTAAAGTGAGTGAAAATGGTGTGTTATATAATGGTGTGTTATATAATGTCTTGTTTGTGTTTGTATGCTGCTCTGTTTCGTCGGCCTTTGGTCTACTATCTCATTGTTCAAGTGTCCACATAATAATAAAGAAGTTAGAAAACGATAGGCTCTCACACTTCAATGGTAAAAAAATGAGTTATCTAGTATGAGTAATACTGCTGTGTCTTTCATAATTTATGAAAATCAATTTTTTTAAATACAATTATAGATGCGAAGTTATTTATGCAATGGTGTATCTACCCTATCTATACTATATAATATGACTTGATCTCGAAATATTGAATACGTATTTTGCTATACATAGGTACATATTCTTTAGACTTACATGTTATTAGGCAAGCAATATTGTTGGTTTAGATTAAAAAGGCCCAGGTACTCATACAAATGTAAGATAGTCTCATAGAGAAAGATAGATAGAATGATATTTAGAAGTTATGTGGTGTTACTGTCCTTTGGTGTAGGCATTTTCAGCCTTAAATAATATTGTGTATGATTTGGGAAGAAGGAATTGATCACTGATATTCCAACAAATCGATGAGATGTACGCATATTACATATATGGGAATTTTGACAAAAGGCACCACCAGTCCCAGGGACAGATACAAATGACCTGTCACTATAGATTTCTTATGGAAATGGCCCAATTGGAACTGAGACTCCAAGCCAGTGAAATAGATCAGTTTCAATACCAGTGAAGAAATCGGGGACACTTGGGTTCACAGCGTGGAAAGTTAAAGTTGGGATCAAGTCAAGAGAAAGGCTTTAGCATATATGTACTGCCTACCTACATACATATGACATAGACTTTCATCCACATTTGCGAATGTATGAGCAAAACTTCTTCCATAAGGTACTTGGGTATAAGGTAATGTTTTCATAACTCCATTGGATATAGTAATAACATGGTGATGCCCGTATAACTAATAATATATTCGCTTTTCCTCATTAAATTTGATGCGATTAGTCCAAATTAATGAGGATTATGCCCATTACTGCATTTCTGACTTCTGTTCCTACAAAATTTCCAGGAAAGGCCATCTGAGGATGAGGCAAGAAGTAATATCACATCACGTATTACATATTGTATGACTTATAAGTGGATATAAGAGTTGAGGCATGTATTTTTGTCATAATGATGAAAAGGCCGTAAAATAACTTAAGACACACGTTTGTCGTTATCTGTCATGTTTTGTTGTCGTCACCTAGCTAAAAGTATTGATGGTTGACAACATGAGCATTGGAAAGGTTGTTTGGTGGGTGTTGTTGTTGTTGGTGGTGAGCAGTAGTGTAATTGTTGTTGATATGACTTTGATTATGGTGGTGGGAGTGGGCAGAAGAGACGGAAATAGCGGAATTGGAATGAGGAGATGGATTCACAAGGTAAGGTTCGAGACCAGCACGGCTAAGGCGCGGGAGCATTGCAGAATACACAGGTTCTGGGTGCTTTTCCTCTTCTGATGGTCCACGAATACGCCTTTTGTGATAACCACACAGACAGACAACAAAACAATCAACAATCATTGAACAATACTATTACAATACAGTCTACATCACAACTAAACTAATCTCAACTACTCACTGACACTATGTAACTACTTCAACTATTGGCGTAGCGTAACGCTGCTGCAAACATTTGCAAGGGAACCGGAGATGTATATTATGAAGTATATATATAGACACACAATCTCCTTCCCACCGATAATAACAACAACAACAATAACAGTGTATCATGGAGGAACAAGAACCATTTAAATACAGCAAAAGTCAAATAACAAGTGAAGCTACACTATAGCAGTTGTTGAGAGAGGTTTCGCTTTCTCCGTCATCGCAAAATAGGTCGACTTTGAACATTTAGTCAATGCATTTCTAAATTTAATGACATCAAACCCTACTGGCTATTTCTACGTTTGTAGTCTCACTGTCGTTATAGTTGGTTTTTGTTCATAATCTCTTTCAAATTGTTTTACTACTTTCAAAACTGAATCACTTAACGCCAAGTAGGTTGTGTGTTTTTATTTGTTTTGCACAATAATCATAATAAGCACTGCCGAGTAAATAAGTACCTTTAATTCAGAGGTTACTTATTATTTTATACATAGGATGACCTAAATATAGTGACATAAACAAGAATGGATCGAAAATTAAGGAAATTGTCATCTGAACTTTCACCGCTTTCACTTTGAATTAAATATGCCGAATCGATTATGGGATTGTGTCTTTCATCGATTTCTGAACTAACTCGTATATTATGGCTTCCAGCCTTAATTCTAATAGACAGAACCGTGACAGGAAAGACATTGAATGGAAATGGGAGGGCAAAATAATAAATGTAATTGCATGGCGTCTGTCTGCCAGTTTAGAAAAATATTGATCCAATTGTCACCGCTCACACTAATTAATTCAAGCTTGCAAAATGTCAAAAAACACACAACCACACGACAAAGTTTTAAATATTTATCAATTCATTATCTAAATATGCCGTTGCATTTCTTGGATTTTAAAACTACCTAGGTACAGATAAAATTGCTGTTTGTAGACCTCATCAATGAATTCGTGGAATACTAAATATACTTATTATGAGTTAACCCTGCTTTGACTCTGAATTCGATCAGACGAAGAAATACTGCGGTATGCAAACCTGAAAAACCGAATGATGTAATCTGGCCAGTTTTCTGGGAGGAGGACGATAAAGAAGCCAACTCCGATAACTATAATCCCGGCGAGACTAAAAAAATAAAAATAATCCATGCCAGTCATTTGCTTCCTTTTACTTTTCTGTTAATAATTTCACATTAATAATAAAAGTAGTAATAAATGTCTTACCACATTCCGTCGAAATTGTGGTGGTACAAGTGGTAGTCCAAGACTGAAATTTAACCGATAAAGTTTTCATCAATTTTTAAAATAAAATATGTCATCGTTTTTATTAAAGCTATATAAGCTGTACTACAGAATCCTTTACTAAGATAAAATAAATAGTGATGGAACTTGGTTATATTTCATCCCTTCATTTAATTTTCTCATATTTCTGCAACCAGACTTGTGTTTTCTATTCTTTTGAAAACTAAAGTAATATTACAAACAGCTCGTGGGTATTAGTGTGAGACTCACCTGCCGAGAAAGGTATAGATAGTAATAGCCCGATGGTGATGAAGAATTCAAAAGTGCAGACCACGCCAAAGAAATCCAACATTGTCACTACTAAACCAAAGAAAACAAACCGAAGACACATTAAAAATTTACACAATAATCGACCGTAGTGAGTTGCTCTCATCAGCTCAACTAACCCAACATATGTATGTACCTGCTTCATTTCTCTAAAGAAAACACTTCTCCTTTAATTCATTTTACTTTAAAATCAAGTTTTATCATAATTTCAAGGAGAAAATTGAGACTTTCTAAAATCCTACTAAAAGCAAAGGATGACATTATCATACAGATTGTACTCTAGTTTTCTCCACGAAGAGATTCAAGGAATGGTATCCGCTGAGATTTGAACCAAAGGATTTAGAAAATTTGACTCAGCCCTGCGAGAAGTCTTATATGTTTAGCTTTCCTGTCCTACATCAGGGTCCATTACCATATCTAACTTGCTCGGCGTCTTATTTAAAGTATAGAATTTATATGTTTCTTGCATTTAGAACGTGATTTTCTATAGTTGTTGTAAGGAAATAAAAATAAGATGCTACATAGCTCGGATGTTTCATAAACTTGCATGTTTATGGAAAATGAGCACAATTTTCTTGAGCCGAAATAGAATAAATAACCTCGTCAGAGCTCAAGGGTATTGTAAATCTTTTACAATTTTATTC
Organism: Folsomia fimetaria; assembly: GCA_034695645.1. Classification (NCBI taxonomy): domain Eukaryota; kingdom Metazoa; phylum Arthropoda; class Collembola; order Entomobryomorpha; family Isotomidae; genus Folsomia; species Folsomia fimetaria. The sequence goes on from JAQFZJ010000095.1 coordinate 47,927, forward strand.
TGCATTCAAAATCTTGACTCCATCCATCGCGCATGGGTTTATTCTGTTGTTGATTCATTTATGAAGAGGAGGCTTTATTGCGGTTTTAAACCCAAAAGTTTGTTCCTTGAATATATCGACCCTTTCACAAAGAAGAAACAAGAAAGAATCAGCATCATCTAATCCACCGCAGTCTGTATGTATGTATGTATCCCATTAGCGTGGATTTTGGATGGATAACATATCATGCACATTCTTGTTGATGCGATGCAGGAGGAATGCAGATATAGCTTTACTACTGATTAGTATTCCAGCCTTATATTGCGCCACACTTCCTTTTACAAAGACGGGCAGACGCTAGTTTTTGCTTGCTTTTACTTTATAAAGAGTAAAAGTGAAGAAAGACGGATTCTTGTGGGTTGGATGCAGACAGATGAGATAAGTGTAAGTGGCTTAGTTACTTCTTTCACTCACTTTCTCTGCCTCAATTTCGACGGTGAGTGAGTGAGTGAAGGACATCACGGCATGGATTGGAGTGTGGCGATGTTGTTTTGTATTTCACACTATTACAGATATATGTATGTATCCTATAAAATCTAACCGTCCTCTCGTCTGCATGCCAAGTTAGAGTGATGATGCCAGACAGACTGAGCAAGTAGAATACAATAGAATTTTAGATGAACGGGGAAAGTGATATTGGTGAATTACACAAAACTACGCCATTATACTGCCGTCAATTACTATATGCAAAGAAATTCCTCCTTCTAGATAGATATGCTGATCTCTTTTTGGTGTTGATTCCATAAAAATATTAAATCGGAAGAATCAAATATCGATCAAAGATGTGAGGCTGCTTTAAGAGAGAAACTACATGAAATAGTATTAGTAAAATATGGAATCGATTCTTAAGACGGATTTTTTTTATCCGTTCAGCAAAACATTAACTAACTGCCTACCTCCCTCCGTGGTTTCTTGGCATTGTTCTCACAGAATGAATGATACGGATACAACCACTTGGTTGCTGGCGAAGAGTTGTGGTTGAACATTAAGGAGTCTTAAGTAAGCTCAAAGGATGGAGCAAAAGGAAAGTCGAAAGGACTAAAAGTGCTCTTTACTTGGAGCCACAAGAGTTTTTTGTGATTCTTATTCTTAATGCGAGGAAAGTGTGTGTATGTGGGATATGACCTTTTCATTTGCAGTTGATTTTGACTTACAGAGAAAGGAGAGGAGAGCGAACAGAATGAGTTCCCACGGGACATGGGACCTGTAAAAACAAATGACATACTCATTTTTCTTTCTCTCTGCGGGTCACAGACCATCTTATTATTACACAGTATAAAAGATGTTTTCTAACTTAAACAACGTGTTGTCACCTCCGTTTTTCATTGGAAAATTAAATAAAAGTTCGACACGCAAGAACTTTAAACTAGTATGTGTCAAATGAGCTCATGTGGAATCGCAATTAATCTGTTAATTCTTCTTTGCATAATTTGAAATTTGGTCGAAAACTATTGTTTCGTAATAATTACGTTTTTCTTATAAAATAATTCTTATAAATTAACAATCATTCACAAAAAATCTTACCAAATGATCACCTCCAGTCCGGCAAAATAGAGTGTAATGAAAATAGGCCACAAAACGACGATAGCTATAATTCCGACGACCGAGAAAATCAGAGCAACCTGAAAATAATAATGTGAACTAGTAACAGTAATTGTTATGACGGGATGGGTCAATTCAATTTTAAGGTTTAATTTCAAAGTTATTATTCAATTCATTTAATTAATGATGGTAAGGATTTAGCACTACCTGCTGCGAGATTGTTGCTCCAAAACCGAAGGATTTTTTTAATGTGACCTGAAAAAAATGGAATGCTTGTACTTTTTTATAAACGCAAACATTAATGTAAGAAAAAATAACAAAGAAATCGGATAACGCAAGTTCTTTCAGCTAGCCCAATTAACCATGTATATTGTTTTACAATTAAGTGTACAAAGACTATTCTCCACAAAATTTGACATACAGGAAAACCGTAGAGCTCCAGACTTAGAGAAAGAAGAGAGAAAGTTGAAGAGAGATAAGTCGACACAGACAAAGGAATTCAATTAGTGCTTGGATTGTTTAACGAGGATGTTGCGGTGTGTTTATTGTCCTCATCATGCATAGTACTGAACAATTCAGATGTTTTAAGAACCGAGATTTTTCTGGTCGATAAATTTTTTAAAGCTAATAAAATACCACATTACATTTCGTAATAAATTGGAGACCTTGGCCGACCTATTAACCATTTTATTACTGCAGTGGGACTTTCATCACGTAGTTATTCTGTATCATGTCTTGCTGTTGAAGACCCAAGTGAAAGTCGATACAAAAAGGGAAATGACTTTATTTAAATGGAGAAGACTCCACGTTTGTAGGAAGACATGTGAAAAGAAAATCGAAGAACGAATCAGTTTTTCATGTGAGAAGGGCGGAAATAAAATCCGATGCTGTTCACTGCAATAATTTATTACTCGTACATTTATCAGCTTTCCTGGTGAACCAACTGCGCCAAAAAAGATTTACATGATTTGCATTTTCTGACTGAATTCCTATCTTCTAGTTTCATAGGCAAAATTTTGGATTGGAAGAAATAAGGCTGCGTTTACAGGCTACTGCACAATTCCCATGAAGAAACGCATGAAATCATAATTTTTAACATCAACCACTAGTTCTGAGTCTTCCAAACTTCCAATAAAGCTGGAGCTACATATTGTTAAAGTTGACAACGATTCGTAACGGATGTTGGAAATACATACAGATAATTCGAAATCTAACTAGTAATTTCCAAGACCCAAAATAAGTAATTTGAACAACATCTTATATAACATCTTAATAATAAAATTGAGAGTATCGAGGTTGAATTGAAACGAGACTGCTAAAGAGCATATGGTAAACGGAGCCGAAGAAAAGAAGCACCCTAGACATGAAATTAAATGTTCAGTTAACTAGATAAGAAAAGAAACTTGCATGCTTCCAAAGAAAATTAGTCTATAAATCATTTTGCTCATACATTTTGTGTCAGGGTGGGATGTGGGTGAAAGAAGCGTGTAGTGTTGGGGATTGGAGGAATGGGAATCATAAATTATTGGAGTTTCCATCCAACTTTCCCCTGCCTCATCCTCATCATCATCATCATCAGTCCCGCAGCTGAAAGCTTCCATTTCCTCATCCTACCTAACACTGAGATTGACCTTGTAAAATCCCTTAAAGTCAGTTGGTTCAGTTAATGCTTAGTTATCCGCTGTTTGATGCAGCTGACAGATTAAATGTATGAATTACTTTACAAGAGAAAGCAAAGTTGTACATTTGGAAACAAGTGCGGATGTAGGATTTGATGTTTAAATCCACTTTAGGAAAACATAGACAAATGGATATTATGCAGCTTACAAGTTGAGTATCACAGATTTTAAATCAAACAACATATATTGGAAATGGGCACACATGAATGGCAGCTTGGGCTTGATTTATTCCTCAAGCTATGTATGTAACTCGCTCGCTCTCTCTGCCGAATGACAGAACTGAATGCAAATAAAGTGTCATCTGTCATTCCTCTGAGCTGGAAACATTAAATAAATCTCCATCATCAAAGTTGGACAAGAGTATGTGCCATATATTTGTTATTGCTAGAATTTGTTGACTTGTGCTTTCTCCTCCGGAATCATAAATGAGACTATACACGAAATAAATATTTAGCAAATACGACTATAGAACAAACTTGGAAATTCCATTAGAAAGGAATGGACTGGATTTTATTGGAAACAAGCTTTCATTTCACATCTAAAACATGTTACAACTTTCTCTCATCTTTCACTCTCTGTCATTTTCAATGAATTAATAACTGAATAAATAAATAAATGAATCAGCGGTGAACAGGGAATTCCCATCATGGAAAAATTAACATTGTATATAAGCACTTACCTTAAAAACGGCAGACGTGGCAGCTGCAGCAGCCCCAAAAATTACGCCGACAATTGTTGTTGATCGATAAGTTTGTCCATCCATGTATGCAAACAGAGCAATTCCTATTTGATACAATTTATTTATTATTATTTCTTATAGTTAATTATCACGGAAATGATCAAATATTAAACCTAGTTACCCATATTTGATAAAATCACAGCTAGAATTCGCAGTCCCACGAATTGATGGTGTAAAACCACCTAGTGAAAGTCATACAGTCAGTTTTTATGTCAAGAGTAAATAGACGGGGTGGAGGGATGCATGTGATAGCATAACTAAATTGCATACCCATGATAGAAGATAGAGAAAAGAAGTTGTGGTGGCAAAGAGTGCGAGGACTGAAGAAATATGAAAAATTATTGTCACAAGAGAATTAATTAATTCTATATAACATATGAAAAGTATGGAAATTTTGCATAGAGTCAGTCCTTTTACCTTGTGTCGCTTTGAGCGTCTTCAAAGAGAAAGCAATCAGCCAGACGGTAACAAGCCACAGTAAACATAGCACGCCACAACGTCCGATAAATTGAACTGTCATATCCACATGAAATAGAAAACATAGTTTATTCGTTTATTTCATTTTTATTACAACTTGAAATATGTATTTCTTTCTGGCAAACAGCTGTCGTTCTACTGTCAAATTTCAGTCCATCAAGACATCCAACAAAATGTGTGTATCACAGAGTTCGGGAGTGAATTTTAGAAAAACTCATTTCTCCTGCTCAGAAAAGAAGTTGCAATCCATTACATTGTTGTCTGCAAGAGAAAGTCTTTTTTGTTCGTCTACGGTCTTTTCGTGAACTTTCACAACTTGGGATTTAGCAATGCAATGAAAAAGAGATTTTTCAATTTAAAACTAGCTTAGTGGGTCACGTGTGTCAAAGAAAACAGCTGGAGCACATGAACAAGTTTGAAACTTTTACACATTCTCCAAATCCGAAAAAGTTGAATTGGAATAGATGTGTACTTGTGTCTGAACTAGAGCCCCGACTCATTTATCATCTTTATTCAACAAATCAATAACTTCTTGTTTGACGGTAACGGACAAAGAAGATGTGGGCTGCATCGTTACCAAAAGTACTTATAGAATGTCAACTTTTCATCATTTCATATCTGTTATACTAAAGCCCAAGGGGTTGCTCTCCAATTTTTTACATAAGAATCCAAATCAATCGACAATCAGCAACTCAGTTTCACTTGTACAACTCTAATTGGGTGGTCGAGTGGTATGGAATTTTGGTTGGGTCACCCTTGTACAGGATAATGTGAAATACTGTTAAGATTGTAGCATGGAATCAAGTGTTTTTCTCGGAGATCAAGATGGCCTCAGGTTAAGTTTGTAGAACTTTTACAAAAACATGTAGAGAAAGTCAGACTTCCTTTTTACTCATCCGTCCTTTTTGTTTCCTTCTCCTCGTGTCACCCACATCCGACGACGGAGATCATTTCGCATGGCATGGACACAGAAGAGAAACCCAAATATTTCTTTACTTTCTCTTCCTTTGCCAACAACTATGTAGCCCTCGACATATTTCTTTGAAATAACTTTGTTCAGTCTCAGCTTGACTTGACGAATTCCGACAACTCTTTTTCTGAATGCGAAACGTCTTATTAAAAAATACTTTTTGTAGTAAAGTGCATGAGCATCATTTAATGTTATATCCATCACCACCATCACCCGAATTTCTGTATTAGGAGGAATGGAAATTTGAATAAAAGTATCGCCTGACTTGTCACTTATTACTCGTACTTTCACTTTCATAGTCCGTTTTCACACGGATAAGCTCAAACACTTGAATTGTCAACCCTACATAATAAGAAAGTTTTCGTTATGTTCTCTTACTGCAGTTTCATGGTGTTTGTTTTCATTATGAAAAAATTTGTCAAAAAGTTTTGTTTGTTTGTACTCACATATTAATACAGTTTCAGAACTTTTTAAGAGAAATTCGCAGGGTTGAAATTCTTTTGACTTATCTAGGATAAAAGTCGGAGCAGCTTAGCTCAGTAAAATAATGTATCAAGGAATTTGTACCAAGCCCAGCTTAGATCAAAGTTTTAACATTTTATGCAATTGAATGAAACTACAGTAAAAGTTTGGCATAACTTGTTTTTGTTGGGATAAAGCAATATCACTTTTCTTGGAATTTACTCAATGCGACATTTCAAATTTTGTTAGAATTATTAGAAGCTTGACTTTGCTTGAGGTTCCTCTGGCAGAGTTAATTTTGTGATGAAAGCAAATTCTACTGAAACCGGAATCCAACCCAACCTGGTCTTTGAGTTTGGTTGGTATACTTTGAAGTTAATCCTAAAGCGTAAATAATGCAGAGTGTGGTAGCTTTCCTTCCCATTTCCCATTTATTTTGTGTGCTGTGTATATGTATAACCTTCTTATGTTCGCATGAATAGACTTTTGGAGAAAAATGCAGACATTCTGCTTGCTAGCCACACTAACCACATAGGAAATGATTACAGTAATTGAGTATTGGATGAGGTCTCCATTATGGAATGTACTCTCGTATGTCTATGAGAAAGAGAAAGCCTAGAAAGTAGGCAAACAAATTTTGGCTAAATAAAAGCAACTCCATTCGTTAAAAAATTTCCATCAAGAAAGTAACTGGAGAAAGTAATGACACAGAAATAAAGCCATTTTTCCATTATTTTTTAATTCAAACCGAAACTATGTTGGTTATTAAGAACAAAATGAGATTACGATAGCCTAACCAACCACAAGAACGATTTTTTGTGAAATATCTATCTAATTATGTCTGTGTGGATAAATGTTAGTCAGCACAATATTCGCATGGTAGTTATTTTTTCCAACAGAGTGGTGAAATACTTACGCCAACTTGGGCACTAGTTTTAATCATGTTCAGCTTAATGAAACAAATTATGGAAGCACTTACAAAGCGTCATCCCGCGTTCGCGGAATCCCTGAATTGCATCCGATATAGCTCTGGACATACTTTTGGGTCCTTTCCTCCCCATACAAGAACAGAAACGAACAGTCAGCTAGAATAAAATGATATTAGTTAATTGATCAATGCCGTTATTTAAACAAAAGTTGTAATTTTTCCATATGCTTTAATTAATATACAAACTACATTTTGTTTGTTATTGACAATTACCTGATGCACTGGGTAGTAAAATGCGGTACAAATGGTTAACAACCAAGCAGTAAAAAAGGGAGCTTCATATACTTTCACCAATTTCAATGTCTTTGGCACGGAAGAACTGCTCACTTCCTTCAGACTTGAGTTAACATTGTTCACATTATCATCACTGCTCAATCCTCTTAAATGATTATTGTTTGAATCAAGGGCATTGAAAAATTTTGAAGGGTCATATGCAGCGTCGAGTGGTGAAGTAGAGGTCTCAACTACATTGTCATCATCCCCTGACCCTGAGGCTACCTCGTCAAAGTCTAAGTGCATTGTGATGTAAGCCCTCTTTATTGAGTGGAACAGGATCGTCCAACAACATCCCACCAGTATGGACAGGAAAAGTCCACAGCATAACTAAAAGTCAGAAAAAGATAAGGAATATATTCATTATTTGTGTGCTCTACAGTTTTTGATGTGTTGCCAAATGCAATGCCAACACGGATATGTAAGTCAGTAAAATAAATCAGTGGACAATCTTGCTTGATCTCTCTGTGGGGCAAGTTCAGAAGAGACCCCAAAGCAAAGAATCCCTGCAGTGTGGAAAAAGGGTAGTATATCTCTATTTTAATGGTCCCTCAACCATATATTTCTCTTAGACGAAGGCCCCCTCTCGATCTACTCATCTCTTTCTGGGATAAATAATTTGTTCAAAGAAATGTTCTTCTTCTTTGTGATGCAATGGAGCGAAAATAGAGCTCAAACACAACGTGCCGCTTCCTGGCGTGAGATACAGAAACACTGAAGACACCGTCCGTCCCACAGGAGAAAATAACTGTCGAAATCTCATCGAAACCTATGTTCACGGTTCGGAACATCAAATCGATATGGATTCTTTTATTTTCTATACAAAACCTGTTTCAACAATTTAATGGCTTACTTGCTCATACACGTGGAGCAATTGGAGGAGAGAATAAGAGTCACTAGCTTTGAGAGAGACCGTAAAAATAAACTGAACTTGTTAACGAAATAGCCTTTGCATTTTAAATTTACATGAAGCGGATTTCATCGACCCTTAAGCGTACAGCAACAGAATTTCAAAGCGCGTTTATTTTTTTGCCAATGTTTTCGTGTTAAAGAAAGCTAATTCTTTACGCAAAAGTTAGTCTAACAAGTAGTCGCATGACAAAATTATGTTAACCATATATACAAATCCTAATTTAAATGTAATATAAATGATTCACTATAAATTTATTAAATCTTTCAAAGCCGAAGCGTGATTACATACAGTCTACATACATACAGCCTAAAATCCGATTGATGTAGAATCCCCTTCATTTTGGCTAAGTGGATCCCTCTGACATGACAGATTGCACTTATCTCCGATGTTCTCTATGCTTTCAAATTGATTCATTTCGCCAATTAATAATTATTAGCCTTGGATGGAATAGAGAGTCCTGGGGAAAGTGTAATTACCGCCGCTCAGTTGATTAATTGCTCAAAGTAATTAAAGTTTCAGGATTTCACAGTGACAATTTGTTTCGTCCTTCAACTACCTCGTTCTCTTCTCTTTCCTAAATGTATCTTTAATCTACAGTACAGTGTCAACACTATCCGAAATTCCTATTACTTAATACATGCATTGCATTCTCCTTGAAATATTCCAATTCACAAATTAGGGTTAGTTTATGCAATATATTTTTGATATTTGGATTTTGTATTAATATAAGATCCATTTGAACTGAACCTATATCCTCCTGAACTGTGTCTGTTCATGTGTTAATTAAATAATAAAATGGTCAATTGTGCGAATCATGGTGTCATCTGAAGATTACCAATGAGCTTTGAGATGATCCCTACTCATAAATATTCAAACCAATATGAAAATACTGCATTGCATATTGCATGCATACAAATAATGAGAAAAGCTGCATGAGGAAGATCATGAGGGGATTTTGCATGAAAGTCGGCATGAAATTGGCAAAGACTGGTAGTACAACTGCATAACCATATCCTACGCATTGTTTTCAGGAAAACGCCCGCCCGCTGTCCTCTAATTTGATGTTTCTAAATGGTAAATCCTTTCTCACCAACCAGACCCGCAAATTAATTCGCCTAGCCTAAAAGCCTGTCTTTTTGATAACTTAAGAGGATTACACAGTTCCACCATCATTACCTTCCAATCGTCTAAAATTTACTGAAAGTACATGCAGAGTCTGAAAATGTATGTACAATATTGTGGGACCACTTTTGGGGAAAGTTGAGAAATTTGTCTTACTTTTCTTGAGACCTTGGAGAAAACAGCTCTTTTTATTGTTGCAAGGGTCCTCGCAATGGGTTTAATATTGGCATTGTTTTGTCCCTGTTGTGCCTGGGCTTCCGCCGCTCTTTGTTGAGATTGGCGAAGTTGTTGAGGGGTTGACAATGAACTTTCGATTGTGACAATGTTATTCCCTCCACCACTTCCATGCGGGTGTGGTTCGCCTGAAAGTAACGGAACTGATGGAGATCCACACCCACCACCATGACCACTCCCACCACTTAAACTTATCGCACTCTGTCCTACGTTGGCCATACCTGCATATGAACCACTGTGGAGACCGCTCATGGAAGAGAAATAGAACTCGACCTCCGCTTGACTAGGCCTAGACCCAACTGGGCTCTCATCCGTTAGGACAACCTGCGAAAGAGAAAGAAAGAAAGAGTGAGAGAAAGGAGGAGAATTCTGCTTTTACTTTTTGATAGCTTCCAGCTTTTTAGTCTAGTACGGACATGTGTTTAAATTATTATGATAGATGTTATCTATTTAAATAATTAACAATGTCACTTACAGAAGGATGTCTCCTACTGCCTGATAGTAGCTGACTAACTGCAGCAGTTGAATTCCTTCTCAGCTTGCGCGGATTGAAAATTGCTGAAATTCCTTGCGTGGATAAGCGCCGTCGCGGGTCATTACTATTCATCATGCTCTCCCTGTAAAAAAACACCCCGAGTCACTGCCAAGTTTTGTTTTTAGTTGTATTTATCCTTGGGACCTTGGTTGACTCCCGTTTTACCTTCTGATTTTATGCAAACTGCATAAATACATTATGCAGGACTTGCGAATTATATTTGAAAGTTAGCATTTTAAACGTACGTATGTTCGAGCTAGCTTTTCGCTAGTCACGATGGGAGGTAAGATAAGAGCTTCGAATACAGCTACCCCGAAAAATCAGTTTCACACACGATACACGCAATCTCATGAATACTGTTGCATATTGACTTTGACCTGGCACTGGCACCCTTCTCAAATTCTTCTTGGAAAAGGTGAAAGCAACAGAAATTTTGTGTTCAGAAGAAATATGGTTCGAGGTACACTACACTTGTAAAAAGTAAAAATGAGCAATGTAAGCTTTCGATATAATCGTGTAAGTTACAAACACAGGTTACTGGACTTTGTAGAATTACATTATACAACGCATCAATCCTTGAAAACACAACAGGGGGTAAACTTTGACTTTGGAACTCGACACTTGAAAAGAATTCCAAAAAGTTTATAAATCATAATTTGCCGTTGCTTGAGAATGCGAAATGGCTCGTGTTCAAATAGGGACAGTAGGTATATACATACATAATACATAAGTGGCATGCACGAAACAACAACACTTTCTCCTAAATCTACAAGTAAAATAGTGTGCTAGACTTTGTAATTATTTAAATGAAATAATTAACATATACATACATAATTTTGTAAAGTGCACTGCAAGCAATATATTTTAACAATCAAATCAAGAACCACTCATGTTGCTCACCTGTGTTTAGTCAATGCACCTTGATTATAAAACTGCTTCGCAGACCTGGCTGAACAAATTGTTTGGAAGATAGCACCACAGAACACCGTTGTTGTTTCTTAGTTCACATTATACAGATATTTAGTTTCTGAAATTACATAAATAGGAAGTATTACTTGAATTTTATAATTTGCTGCAGCTAAAATTGCAGGTGGCAGTCCTCCAAACATCAGTCACAAACTAACAATTTGTCATTTCTTTGGCATCATTATATAAGTCTTTCCTTAGTCATAATGGTTGATCGGCCTTGATTCATTCTCCCAACAGGAGTCATTTATTAATACATATAAATACATGTAATACAACCTAGTAAATAGCAACAACGTGAACTTATTAGTTGTGCTGCTTAGGGAGGAAGTGTAGGCAATAAATATTATCACCACAACCCAGACCAAGACCTTTCTTTGAGAGAGAGAGAGAGAGAGAGAGAGAGAGAAAGAGGGAAACAAAGGAATGTTAATTTGCTCTCTGTTTCATTTCGAACTTTTGCACAGTTGACACTGCATCCCATCGAATTACACCCTTTTCCCTTTATTGCTTTTCCGTGGTTTGGTAGCACCAACACCTAAGAAATAAGAATACCACAAGACAAGAGGGCTAATAAGTGGATAGTAATAAAGAAAATAAGAAAGCAATCTGCCGTGATGTTGAACACAACAATAATGTTTAGCAGTGTACATAAATATGTAGAGTCCTATATAGCATTTGATTCAGTCCATACCACCGTCATAACGCAGTCGGTCAGGGTCAACACCAGCGTCAATATGAAAGTAAAAAAAGGTCGTTATATATATAGTCAAAGGATATATACATTCCTATGCATTGTGATGCGATGTCCATTTGCAATATGACTCAATGCAAATTGAATAATTTGACCAATTTGCCTATCGCGTGTCCAACTTCAATTCAGTTTTATCGGATATGAGATTTCCTTCAGGATAGGATTAAAGATTGATTTGTCATGTGGACGGTTCTTTTTGGTAGAAAAGAATTGTATCCTCTTTTTTTAATTTTTTGATGGAAAATGCAAAATATGAAACACGTTGTTTTGATAATAATACATGTATAAGCGAACTAGATGGGCTGGGCTGGCTGGCCATGACTTTCTGTCATTGCCTCATAGAAATCTTGGACAAAAAGTTCAAATCACTTCCAAGCAAGGAGATAGAACATCCTCTTTTATGAATGATAACAGGGCGATAGAGTATATAACTTACGTCTTAATTTGGCCCCAGTTCAAGAATCCAGGCCAGAACGGTTTTGTGGAGAAAGACTTTCTCGTTCAGGCTGCCAACATTCTTGATCTCGAGTTGAGATGGGGATTGCAATCATGATGTGAGATCTACATCGAAACAATGCTCATATTTCTTTGAGTATACGTTATAACCTCCACAGCCATGAACGGTTTATAGGGTGAATACAATACAATGTGTGTTGTATTAAGGCAAACAATTTTTCTTAAAAATCAGTTCTATAAACTTTCGAAGTTAATTCGAACATGTCTTCAGAATCATAATGAAAGTCTAATCGTATGACGAATTCAATGTCAACCAAGAAAATTGGCATTGAGCTCATAACTCAATCAATAAATTGATTAAGTTGAACCAAATAGTGAAAATCAATCCATGAATCCAACCCCTGCATGGTATTACTATGGTCAATGGCACTTGGGATATTTAATGTCTATATATCTACATGAGCTTTTCAAAGGAATTATTTTTGTCTAGCTTATAAACTTCAAACGACAACGGAATCAATAGAAAAGGCGATGGAAGCAGGTCATGGATAATAAATTATTATTAGTTGAATATCCAACAAATTCCCCCAAAGTCCCTTTTGCGAGCGCAACACTATTTGCACACTATACCTACGCCACAATAACGTCTTTAATGAAAGTGGGTCATTTTCTCCTTCCTTTCACCATCAACTGTTTCCTTGCCTAACTCGACCTTCACTATTGTACAATGTTTGGTTGGCTTGTTGACAGACGATGGTGAAGTTGAATCACAAAATTGGAGACATGCCACCACTATTATGGTTGGAGAAAGTGAATGACGGTATTGAAATGCTGATGGTGGCAATAAGGGGAGTAAGGCTTATTCAGTTATATCTTGTTTGATATCCAACTTCCTGGCTTTTGTAGTCATTCTTTTATGTTGTTGGCGTAATATGTGAAACAAATCACATCCGGAGAAAGTTTCGATCAAAGAGAAAATAAAGGAATGGATCGATCCCTTGTTTTCACAAACGAATAAGATGGATAAGCCACTTGAACAGATAAATCACTCACTTTGTCCTCGCTCAAAATCCACTCCAAACTCAATGGTGGCAGCCAGTTTATATAAATTGAAATACAAATTGAAAATAAACCACAAATTTAGCTTAACCAGAGTTGCAATTCAACCTCGTTGGAGGCAAAGGAAGCAAAGAGGTGCACCTGATTTTCACCCGGAATACTGCTGGAGAGATGAGATACTTTCCCTGCTGATAGAGGAACGAGCAGAGGAAGTCGTCGGCCACCGCGGGATGTGATGGGATTATTTTCTCCAAATTCTATCTATAGACCGAACCAACTGCTGAGGGGAGAAGAGAAAGGTGGTTGGTTTGGTGAGTAGGAAGAATATAGTGAAAGAGATTGAATTTAGACTGTCTAGTTATATTCTTCCACTGCCAGTATATGTAATGTAAGGTATGAAGAAACGAGCCGTTAGTTTATTGCATTACTTGTAACTCACTTTTCCCAACTTGACGTTCTTTTCTAAGCTGGAGGCAGGAGGGAAACCAGCAGGTAAAATGAATAAGCAGCATATTTACCCCCTATTTTGTATATGCAATGTTCGCGTAGTTCAGTGCAAAACTTATGCCCACTTTTGAATCCACTCTTTAGTAAGTACTATCCTGCTATCATCAGAGAAAGTGGTGGTCGACAGACAGTAATATCATCGCATGTTATTATGTACCCAACTTGCCCGTCTAGTTGCCCGTTTAGTTGTTTGTTACCTTTCTCTACAGGACACCCAGTCCTCCTCCTTTAAATTAATGTAACATGCAATGCACTATAATGTTCCGTATATTTATGCTTGTGCTGTTTTTTATATACTTGATTACACAAGGAAAGAGAGAGAGGAGGAAGCGGGGTAGGAAGAGTAATGGGCAAAGTGTATAATATTTATCATTCCATTCGTATTATATTATTACATGGGTAGTTATACTCTCTGCTAGAGCCTACTTCTTTACTCATGCGTTTGGGGCGCACGACTTTCTTCTCTTGACATATAGGCCTGGATCCACTTTCACCACTGCCATACTTATTCGTCTTACACTTTTTTGTGTCCCTTTCTCAACTCTGCTCACGAGGATGTTTATTACGACGAAATATTACGATTTGTGGATTTCAACATTTTCAACTTCTATGTATTTTCTATATACATATATTTGCACATTGTATTATTTAATGGGTATCTTATTATATATTTATGATTTGTAAATGATGCAATAAACATTGGTTGTTTATAATTACAAAATTATCACATGCATTATACATACATAAATACGAGAAGCTGATAGTTTTGTACATTATTTGTTTATATAAGCATACTAATTGTTGAGCCAAACTCGAAAGAAATCAATCTGAGCGACATTGCTTGTTGAGTGAAAGTTTGGTTCCATTATTAATCGGGCAACCCAGTAGCCAGTTATCATACCGATATGCATATGCATTAAATAGCCATTTTTAGAGTCACGACTATCTATGTGGGGGGGGGGGGGGGGTGGAATGCGAAATTACATGAAATGATAACTAGATATATAAGGAATACATCAAAAAAGCTTTTACGGACAAAATCGAAAAAACGCTCATGTCCTGAAAAGATCATTTCAACAGATTTTTGTCGCAACAACAGCAATATACATATACATACATACATATATAGTTTTTGACCCAGAATCGAGCAGCCAACTCAAACGTACAGAAGAGAAAGTTTTGCGAACATTTCAATTTCACGCCAATTGGAGGAAGTCTAGTGGAAGACGATTGCATGCATGAACAATCAATCTGAAACTTTGGCAAGCAAGACAATATAATCCATCCATCAGTTAATTCAATTATAAAAGTTTTGAAACTTATGTAATCTGTAATATTTGCTCCTTCTGCTTAGCATTCGCCACAAGTTATCCCATCAAACACCAATCAAATTACAGGTATGAGTATCTATCTATCTATGTAATGGAGTTCAGGTGATTGAAATTATCTAGAAAGAAGGTTGACGTATAGCGTTATGCATGAAATGGAAGCATTACTACTATTTCAAGTTTGAGGTTGGTCCACGCTTAGTTGCACGCAGCTTAGTTGTACAATATATAAAATAAAGTGGAAATGAGAGCAAACTTACCTTACATTACACTGACATTGGATTGAATGCCAACAAAATCAGGGAACTTTGGTTGGTTTTCATTGCCAAATAGGGTGGGATACTTTGGTTTGCACTGTTTTCTCATCACGCGATTTTCATATTAGGCAATTTAAAAATGCACATATGTACTTATATGCATAAATGTAGGAGTGGAACAGTCTCCGAATTTTATATAGTATCAAAAACAGACGAAGGCTCTGGACAAAAACAACCTTGGAACACTAATCTGAATTTAAACGAGTTCAAGTGCAAGGAGTTATTCGGGAATCAAAAGTTGTATAGAAATAAAGTACATATTTATTTAGCTTTATCAAGTATATTTTGTTTGATTCTTGCATTCCATGTACTTCTCTCTGCCATTCAAATATAAGACTCAAATACAATTGACTGTTTTATGGTGTAAATCTGCGATGGTAATCCAAATAAAAATGACTATCATGTTATAAAACGGAGGAAACATTTAGAATAACAACACATCAATTATTTCTAATTTTTCTAAATATAATTTGTAATCATAGATTGTATTGTAATGTATAATATAAGCGTGCATTAGTCATATAATATGTTTGGTTCCCGATCTAGGTACTGTTTTTAATAATACATTATATAATGATAAATAACAATTATCTATATAACCATGCAGTGATGCACTATTATATGAACGTAGCTTTATAAGACATACAAATACATAAACATCATGCGAAGGAACAAAGTGACGACATCATCACACTTTTATTACGATAATACATATAACTATACTTAATTAATAACGATTTTCGATTCGCCGTTCGAAAAAGTCAGTACAAAACCTATAACTAAACATATCTAACCTAAATTAACCTATTCAAATTACTGACAACTTGTTTCACTTCTTGAGTCTTCTATATTCACCTTGTACGAAAGTACGGATCCAGCTAATCCTCGTGTTGATGCTGCTGCGTCATCCATGCTTAAGCATACAGATGCTGTTTCGCTATTTAAACTATGACGTTTGTTGCTCACGATAACATCAGCCTGAATTTCCAATCTGAAAATTAAAAAGGTAATATTTATATGCAAGTCATAAGGCATGCAGACCTATATATTTCTGTAAAGCGAAGACTGATATTTAAAACATACTTATTGTGTGATGGTGGGTGACTTGAGCCAACGCTTCCCGTTAGACTTGCCCCAGCAAGGGCTACCATGCTCGCCGATTCATGATCTGGACTAGCACTCCTTTGGTGATGACCCCCGGTTGAAGAAACGACAGAGACTTCACCAATTGACGGAGCCCCACGAGTTGACCCAAAATCTAAGAAAGCCATGGTACATTTTGAGTTGAGTAGTACATATACTATGTATAGGTGGGCTATTAGTTAAATTTAATACCGTTGCTCCTAGTGGATTGTCGAAGACCATGATGAGTTATTATGGCGGACGGTTCAATTTCACTATCCTCGTCAATATCAATCTTGACGCCCGAAGAGGAAGTTCTGACGCAACCACCTGAGCGACACAGAGATATTGGAACAACACCATAGACATACGCTAAAAGTATGGGGACACCAAGTCCAACAGCTAAGCCTGCAAGAGAACATGAGATGAGTACAGGAAGATGTTGGTGTCTGAAACAATTGCATATGAAAAGAAGTGACAGTTTACCGGCCAAAACTGGGGAAATCACAAGGGAAGCTAAAATTAAGATAAGTTAGTTTAACTAAAATTATCAAATGAAGAAAATTTAGGACAACGTATTACTCATACCCACGACACCGCCCGTTACAGCCAAATTTCTTTTATGACGTACAGAAGCTTTCATCTTATTGCTGCAACAAAAACGTTATTTATAATGTGAACGCTTTGTATAACATTATAAAATATAATACTTACTGTATTTTTCTACCTAATTGTTAAAAAAAGTATTCATTAATATACATATCAAACGGTACCACCACAATTTCTCGGGATCAATTACTTACCGACCCAAACTGGTATTCCTAAATATATGAATAACAGTAAGGTTATACATTCACAAATACATTGCTAGAAATAAGAAATTGAATTCTTGCCTATTATCATGGCTGGAACCGCTGGAACCAAAAAAAAACGTATTAGAACCCGAACAAACAAATACTCACATGAAACTATAGTATAAAACTTTAGTTGGGTAAGTTAATTAACAACTATAACTTACCAATGCCAGCGACTAGACCAATACCAACTGGTGCTATAAATATAAAGTCAATTATGATACACTATCTTTTAAATATCAGGTTCCTGTAAGAAGAAAAATACCTCCAATTAAAGTCCCCAACTGCCACATCAACTTCTTTTTTCTTGACCAAGGTTTGCGACCCCAAAACGTACAACCACTAACATCAATCCAATCAAGATTTTGAATACCACTAATATATAATATAATAATATATATTGCACAAATGTTTACCTGGGGCTGGAATTAAAAAAAAGTCCACCGAATTAAGATATTTAAAACAGCTAATAGTATATACATACAGAATATTATATTACAAAAATATTCACCTTAGATAATGTAGATCGGATACTTGCTTCATACATAACCAGCAAAATTCAGCCCCACATACTGCACATGACATATGATTGCAAGATCCGTCATCCATTTTCACAATTAACACTTGGCACCTGTGAATTCAACTTATACTTATCTACTTATAACAAAAATTTGATTATTCTTCTGAAAAATGCATACCGAGGACAGCCCTTGATTTCCTCCCTGATTCCCTGTTGGTTTTCGCTTATTAGCTTGTTAAGTCCAGTGGAAGATAATAAGGATTCCATATTGTCGCTGGATCGCAAAGCTCTAGCAGCGTCACTAAAACATGAACGACGACAACACACGCAATCAGATAAAAATTCAAACGGGCACCTCTCGCATGTCTTACCAGGTAAGGTTAGGATGCCACAATTGCTTACAATGATAACAGAACGCAGTATTACAGCCAGGCCGTTCGCAAAGTAATCTTGGACAGCTCGCACAACCCGCCTACACACAAAATTATAGAAATTACTTAAGATTGCACTGAAAAATTCCGCAGCCTAACTCATCATCTGATCTTTCATCCAACACACTAATTTATTAGGTAGAAAGTGCTTACCGCAATCACAGCGAACCTGTAAAACAATAAATTAAGCCCTTAATTAATATACACTGACCACAAAGTTGGTAATTAAGGTAAGGCGGCGACTAAAATAGAACAAAACATACCCACAATCAGGAGCTGGACAAAATCGGGCATCAGGCTCCATTGACATAATCCTAAAGAATAAACATATACATTTATGGTTAACCAACCCATACTGCCAATGTTACATACCTTCTCAGCATGAAATCTTCATATTTCGACATGAGATCAGAATCTAAAGAATTTAATTAAATAACAAAGTTACATTATATACTACATTCTATAATCAGTATACAACGTTTGCATGCACTGAATGATTTAGAAGATTTGTTCGATGAAATCAAGAGATTACTTACCGGCCAGTGATTTTATATCTATTGGGACACAAAAATTTTGGTATAATAATCAATTACTATTTTAAAATTTTTATTAATAATACCAGTTGGATTTAAATGTTTTGAGCATTGAAAACATGTCAAGTTCACTCTTGATTCCTAGATTTTGTAATAGTTGTGTATGAAAATCAAGTTCAGTATTTGTTTATACATATCTTTGTACACTGTTCTTACCGTTATCTGAATTTTTAAGTACGACTTCCAGCACTCGGAACAAGCACGATGGCTCAGACAAGAAGTAACTTCAGGGAAAGCATCTACAGAGCCATAGCATAATGGACATTCATACCTACAGAATATAATATCGGATTGTTTATCATTAAAATCCTGAAATTGTATTCCGTATTAGTATTTTTACTTACATTCCATTCGGTAGAAGTTGCGGTTCCACATAACAGTCAATGGTGATGACATCAGACAACTCGGAACCAGCGTAGTCTGCACTTTCAGATTCGCTTGCTGATGAAATTAAACAAGAAACCAAGATAATTTATAAGAATCACCATTGCATTGTACAATTTTGATGGCATACCATGTCGTCTATTCTTCATAGAGAATGGTTCTTTTGCCCTTGAAGACTGTGTTGGTAGCGGTATGTTGACATTACTGGCCCCCGCAAGAATATTTGTAGAATTTAAAATATTCCGTAAAGAAAATCTACTCCCTCTGGAGGGTTTTGAACGACCCCCTCCTCCTCCGCCATCCTTCTTTTTCGTCATGATAACTCACTAGCTATGATCTCGATACTGCTTACGTCGGGTTCTAATTAAAAAGCGATTTCTTGTAGACAAATCGGACATCCACAATACTTTTAGCAGACAGTCAAGCAAGTTTCCGAAATATAGAAAGGAAGACGATGAGCTTAATAAAGACACAAATGTCTAGCTATTCTAGAATCCTTTGACACTTTTAGTCTACGTGTCTCTGAATTATGCCATCCGACCTCTTGTCGTAATCTATAGTAACTTTGTAGTCTTGATAAATACGAGTTGCATCAGTCTCTGTGGACAAACAGATCATAAAGGTTGGTTAAGCTGCCCGATTCCAGGATGTACGATTCCCTCTGCAAGCCTGGAAATAAAAGACAATTTATCATGCTAATATTTATTTATTGCATAACAAAAGAGCCTATAACACAAACACAAAGTAGTGTGGCTGTCTGAAAAGAGTTCTTTGGATCTTCGTTATCTCGCTCAAACTCAGAACAATATTTATGATCTTTAGTCTCTGAAATGTTCTGACTCATCACCATCACTCAACGACACTCGACCCATAAATTATATTTTTTGATAAGTTTGCCTTCTTCATTACAGAATCACACCACAATATCTTCAACAGCCAAAAATAATGAGATCACAATACATATGAATAAATAAAAGGCCAATAATTTAGGAATATCATTATTGAATTCAATACCTGTCACCTGTTGTGAGCTTCAACGTAGGGATGAACAACAATTGTGATGATCTGCTGTATCGGGAGGAACGGCTTGTGAATCAGGAAGTATTAAAGAATTGTCGCTTATTAGTCACCTTCGCTTTCGCTAAATTGTCTTCTTCTTCGTACTTTCGACCTCTTTTTCACACCACTTAATTATGGAGAACAATCAACTAAATAAAACGATACTCCTTACTGTGTTGTGTACTGACTAAGAAATTAATGAGCAGGTTCCACTACTGATGGATTAAATCTCTTAAATTTAGACAATTAACTCCCAACCCAACCCCCAGCATGTGTCATGTGTTGATCAGTTAGAACTCAGCCTTCTTAAAATGGTTTATATACTTTTATTACTCGTCCAGTTTGCAGTTTGCTGCTCGAAATCAATCTAAGTAGTTCAAGTCACAAATTAAGACTTAAAAAGTAGTTGTCTGAATGAATGTTTTCTTTATGTGTTATGAGAATATTTAGATATTGAAATTGATTGTATTATTATTATTATGAAATACTAACAGTTATTATTCTTCCTCTTCAATTGTCCCATTCTTGTCGCTTTCCAATTAATTAAACCCAACTCCAAGCAGTCGGATCAGAGGACGGCCAGGTCCGCTTTGCTTTATATTGTTATTATAAATATTATGAGCAATTATTCTAATATAATTAATTAATTAACAACAGGGGGAGGGATGGGAATGATGTGCAAGAAATGGTGGTGGTGGTGCAATACGTCACAATTTGCAGCTTAACACAAATTAGTAATTGATTCTTGTTCTGATGGATGGAATTAGAAATATGGTTAAAAATATCCCAAAAGACCTCAACTATTGCAATATATATAACCAAGGATGTTTTACTTTACTACTTGGTTGTAAAATAGTGGTGCGTGTATTGTGTATGGATGGATCAGCAGCAGCAACATATGGAGTGCGGAGTTTACAAAAATCTAAATGACCCTGATATGCCAAAAATGCATAATATATAAAAACCTACAGTGCAGACTTGAGATAGCCCGAGCCAGGATTAGGAGTTATACCCTTTCAGTAATTGAAGGGTTAT